>JBBMKF010443132.1:0-13427 GCA_037834155.1 Curcuma caesia
CCGAACCGACATATATTTCTTGCAAAAGGGGTGCTTCTTTTGTTTGGCAAGAATTCTAAAACTAATTTATGCACCAATTTTGAATTATTATTATTTTCTTATAAGCCGATAGATATAAACTATAATTTAATTATACCTAAAATTCAATTTAATAATATCTACAATATAATATAATACTACCAATAATATAATTTAGTATCATTTACAATACAACTTACTAATAACTAAACTATAATTTAATACAATTTAATAACACAGTATCAATAATATAATTTTAGTAGCACATAGTTTTAATTCAATAATCCTTTATGAAAAAACACCGGATCCTGGAAAAAAAAAGTAGCAGATCCAAAGTCCTTATTTAAAACACACGCGTCCCATTTTACGTTGTTTTAAGTTATAAATTCTTGTTTTCAATTAGAAACATTCAAGATTTTCTGTACAAAGCGCTCCTATATATGCACAATCAATCAGGATTCGATTCGATCTGCAAGATTCGACCAACATTTTCTTTGTTGGGCAATTTACAAGATGAATCTCTCAAGTGATGATCAAGATCAACTTCAAGCATTCATGAGATTAGGAAGATGGGGATGATACCTTGTTGCTACTCCAGGAATAGGCTAATCGCTTACAACACCGACATCTTCACCCTCCACCACCATCCAATCCAGCCGAGGGCCCTGAAATGAGACAAACACTTTTTTTTTCTCCTTCCCAAATAAAAGTAAAATAAAGTCAACAAAAAAGCGATTTGCTACATATATTTTTATGAGATAACTTCACGTTAGAAGATGGAAGCATCTGGCTAGCATATCAACAATTCTGAAGCCAACGATTCAACGTATTTTTGATAACGCAGATATTATAATATTCACACAGAACCCAACAATAAGCAAAGAAAGTCCAAATAGTATGATTGATGAAGGCGGCATAGGGACAGAGCTAAGAAAGCAAGCATGAGAAATGGTTTGCCAATTTTATTTGTCTAGATTACCTTTCCCTGGCGAATAATTGTTGGAAGCTTTCCTGTCATATCAACCACAGTAGATGGATCAGCCACTCGAACGCCACCGTCGACAACAAAATCAAGCCCCTAGAAAATGAAAAGGAATCACAGATCAGCTTCCGCAACAGAAATGTTAAATGGGAAATGCATCAGTTTGAAGCACTCAAATGCAGCCCAAGAAAAAAAGGATTCTCAAGGAAAATAGGAACACAAGAGTCTTATAACATAATATTATCCTACTTATATGCAACGTCCCACCAAATTATGAACTTGAGTAGAGAATCTTTACAACTATGACAACATTAAACAATGTTTCCGTCCCCAAAATTATTAGACACACTAAATTTCTATGCCCCCAAACCAAAACAAATCTTGTACTGAGACCATCACTGATTTTATGTGTCTTCCAAGCATTGAAGGGTAGATTAAGTTACTAAGCTACATTCTAAAAGACATGGGAAATTTTGCAAACTGAAGGTATCTTTTTTACAGAATTCAGAAACAGAAGGTTAAGGCCTATATGAACTCCCACACCTGACATTTCTACAAAGAAAATGAAACATTTTTTCTCTAAGATCCCATCCATTTATGCTCAATAGCATCTCATTTGACTATTCCAAATTGCTACACCATTTATCCAGAATAGATATCTATTGGCCACAGTATCAAACAAAGTCAATGATCATGTGTAACATGGAGAACTTTCTAAAGCTACAAGCATTCTTGACATAACGTTTCCTATCTATTTATGAACATCAATACACAAATTACAAGAATATTTTAGCCTTAAGATCGCCACAGCCTATGGTTATGACATGGTAAGAGCACTGCAGTTAGGAGTTGGTTTTGACCGTATTCCTGCAGCCAGTACAGGTACATGGTCGTCTCATCCATAGCATGCAGTGCAACAATCATATGAAAGTGAAAATATTGAATTATGAAACTGTGTGCACATGTTCTTTCTCAGTAGCCTAATTAAGATGATCCAGCAAGAGATAGATGGATAGATGAACACATATAAATGTACCAATTCAGCAAACAATCAATTATTGATTCATACCTCTGGCTCATAAGTATCTGCGATTAGGACAGGATCTAGCATCCACTGATCTTCTGAAGGCCACTTTACACTATGTTGAGCATGAAAATATTTATTTTATTACAAAAGATATATAGAGAGAAATTGCCTTCCAGCTTTTTATCCCCACAAACCTTGTGGAAATGAGGGGTTCATCCAGACTTCGTAATATAGCTTGACAAATAGGATCATCTGGCATGCGGATACCTACATGCTTCCTTGACTCATATTTAGCAGCCCTTCCAGATCTTATGCACTGTTTTGGTAATTCTTTGGTTGCAGGAAGAATAAAAGTATACTGTCAAACAAGAACTGCAACTCAATATTTGAGCCAAATGGATATGATAATGCATCAATTCAAATAACTCAGTGAGGTTATCATCCTTACAGGCCCAGGTAAACAGTGTTTAATAGCACGAAAGATATTTGTTTGCCCACACCCATCGCCACGGGGAAAACCTACTGTGTACTTATCTATATCTTGAAAACAGCGACACAAGATACTGAGAGGCTGTATAAGTAGAATAAATGAATCAGATTAATACAGAAAAGCCGGCAACTATTATTCTCAATTCAAAATCATGGAAAAGGCAGCATGAAGTTTTAAATAAATAGATAATGCAATATAAGGAGACCAAAGCAAAATATTGTTGAATCACTCAGAATCTTGGAAAAGGCTCCATGTAGAAAAAAAGAATCCAATATGCCACATGGTAAATCTTGCCTTCTTGTTTTCTATATCTTTGATTCTGCATGTGTAAAGTAAACAATTCTGTCACAACAATTTACATGGGAGAGTCTAACATCAACAGCCACCGCAAAAGATAAAACAAAAGAAACAGAGAAGGATAGTAGTCACCTCCGTAGCCGTTCTATCGATGAGTAACTCTTCAAATCACAAACAATGGCATACCTGAAAAGATTAACTCTTTAGTTTGCTCCAAATAAGCATCAATTGTTTCCTCTGGCATTGAGAAGATACAAAATGCCCCATGAGTTATGCTAGAAACTCATAGTATATGTAGCTTTTTAGAAGAAAATAAAAACATAATTGTCAGGGTAGTGTTGACTAAAATTCTGACTTTTCAAGGAAAAATCAGCTAACTTATTTTTACATACTATTCTCTTACTGATGATGAAAATGCAAATATATGAGAATTATATGGATAAACTGTTAAAACTTTTGGACCAACTAAATCTTTCTCTATATTACTAGTTTAAGAAATTGAGGATGCTCCAATATGGCAGATCTAAAAAGTGTGCGTGTCATCTTTTTCCATAATTTTAAAAGGATAGATTGAAATTTTGCACAAGAAGAATACCAAAGCTAAAATTAAGAATACTAGCACAGGATAAAAGTATTTCTCATAAATTAAATTCTACTAACTATGTTTGATTGGATATGGACTAAGGAACCAAAAGAAACATATGTGTTTTACTAACTCTAGAATGAGTACCAAAAATCCTGCCAGCAACGGTACAGAGAATCACAATGTTTTTCTTTTGACTAAAATAATTCCAATAGAAAATGTGAGCAGAAGTAATACAGAAGCAAAGAGAAGAGCTAATGCACAATTTTAGTTTTCAAAGAATGTGAATTCCACTGGTTATAGCATTGCTCATTGTCATACATATCTTCAAAAAACATGGTTGGTATACTTCAATTGTTCCATTTTTTTAATAAATAAATAAATGTAGTCAACCACTATTATGGTTAAATGTCAATACTCAATTTTTAAAATATTGCATGCACCGGTAAACTAATTATTTAAACCCGCCGTTGCCGGTCCCAAGCCCGGATGAAAAAAGTGGGTTGCATTAGTTGCCAACCAACGTTGAATTCAAACAAATGTTCAATGAATGGTAAACTAGTCATTTGAACAACCTCATCAACCTCGTATAGCAGAATGATCCTATGAAGTTAGATATGTAATTTAGTAATTTACATCTAGTCTTATCATATTAGGCTAACATGGATTCCAGCTCAGTTCACTAGTAATTATTGTGTTTAACCTTTTTTTATAACCAAATTATATAACCAGTTAAGATGACTTGGCTCACTAATGTTAGTCAATTCCAATCACTTCAAGCTGACTAGAACAAAACATTATCATTACAAGCTATGAGACCTTATCATAAAGAACATCAATGATTAAAGTAAACTGTACATGCCCCAACTCTAGGAAGGACTGCAATCAACCAAAAATATAGGGTGAATTTGCTACTAACCAATTTCAAATATAACTTTGGAAAGGCTTAATTCTCTTCTAGTTGCATTTCCCCTATAATGTGTTGCTTGATAAACGAAAAAACCAAGAAACTATACAACTACTCAAAAAAAAGGCAATGCTAGCTAGATTGTATTCCTTTTTTTAGAAAAAAATAATTGATATTCTAACATGATTTAAAAAAAAAAAATTTGTAGGCACCAATATTGATCAAACTTACGATATCTGCATTCAGAAAGCAAAAGAAAAGGAAGGGGCGAGTAACGGCAGCATACACAGTATCCGTGGGTATTACACCAACAGCTCCTTCCTTGATAAGCTCGATGACGGGATCCAGCCTCCAAGTCTCGGCCCCCAAAGGGTCCATTTCTACGTACACCATCGATTCCCGCTTCTTTCGAATTTGTCCACGGAGAACCACAAACATCATTTTGCAAAAACGTTTCATCAAATTATCAACATCAATTTGTGATCCGACGCGGGATAACCGACCTTGAAAAGGCGAGGAGTGGAGTACTTCAAGCGCTTGGGGTTCCGCTTCAGCAGCGCGCGAACGGCGAGCTGAGGTCGGAGGGAAACCGAGGGGGTTGCGGGGCGAAGAGGAAGGCTCGCGATGGAATCACGAATGGAGAGGGTCGAAGGTATCCCAGCGGATGCCATTCCGGTGAATTGCGATCGACGGGATCGCTAACTGGCGGATAGGTTTTCTAACCGCACAGTTAACCGGACCATGTAGATATTCGATCACTTCGAATGATTGGAAATTTTAAAAGCCAACAAAGAGCCTAATTAAATAAACGTGCCAATTAAATTTATATTACCTCTTTTACATCTTAAAAAATAATTTTAAAATTTCAAAAATCTCACAAAATCATATCACTCTTAAATTTGATTTTTCTGAAAAATATTAAAAATAATAAATATAAATATTTTTAAAATATATCAAAAAAAGTCAAATTTATATATTTTTATATTTATTAGTTTTATTTTCTTCATAAACTATTTACTAAGCCTTCTATCCTCAAAATTTCAATATTCCCGTTTAACTTTCATACTCAATCAATTTTTGATTAGAATTTAATTGACTATGGAAAATAATGAATTTTATAATAATTTATAGAACCTATGTAATTTTCTAAAATTATATAATATTAAAACTCAATTAAATTTTAGATAAAACATAATTAAATGTACAAACAAAATTGAATGGGGATTGCCTAATAATGCTTCTTAAATATATTATATTGAGCTAAATTTGAGATTTAAATTAGTTTAGAATGGATGATTATAATAAACATCTAATATATTTTGATACTAAATGGTGTCGGATTTTGATGTGAAAAATAAATACATCCATAGCGGAAAAAGAATCCATTGACAATTCTAATTACTTGTTTCTTTAGCGTGTGAACTTTTGTAAATCTGGAGGATAAAATCGATTTGAGCATGATCAAAATATTTGCGCCTCTATAGTATCGCACGAGCACAGTCGCCACCCATTTCACGAGCAAGATTAGAACTCTAACTTTTAAAATTGATATGATCGTATCAGATAAAATCGTATTGAAAACTGTCTCCTCTAATAAGATATTTTCTTTTTATTTATTTTCATACATATCACAAAACTATAAACATCTATATAAACTATGAGCTTGTTTGAAAAACTTGAACTCATATTAGATTAACTCATTAATCAAATATATTTATGATCCATTTAGATTAACTCATAAATCTAATAAATTTATGATAAATTAGATTAATCTATTAATCTAATCCCAATAAAAGATATATTTATATTTTTTTAACGCTTCTTGTAACCATTTGTGTACAAAGGTTGGAGGCATTTTGGCATCCAATGAAATACAAATTACAATAACATTTTATATTTTTCTCAAATCTAGTACTAATGTTTATTTTTATGACTAATTTCTATAAAGGTAAAAAACTAAATAGTTCCAACCTACTCAAAATAATCAAATACAATTCTTTTATACCTTATATGCAATCAAACCTCTTTCCCTAATAAAATCTTCTCCCCTTCTTCCTCCTGACTCCACTATTATGGGATAAGAGGGAGATGAGAAAGAATTTCCTACTCGAACTTTAGCTAAGGGGAAGGGGGCTTACAACGTTGAAGAAGAGGATTTCCGTGTGATATCAAAGTGAGCGAGAAGAGTGAAAGAGGAAGATAATGTTAGAATGGAAGAAGACCTAGCTAGGTGTCCCCACTCTACCAAAGGAGGGTGAGGCAAAAACTAGTGGACAACAAAGTGGGTGTCACTGATGAAACTAAATACACATGCATGTAGTCGTTGACGAGAACATTATAGGCTTCGTCGATGAGAGTTTTGTTAAAGAGAACGAAGGAGGAGGAATTATTGAGGGTAGCCAACTCACAAGTTGTTGATAAAGAAAGGAAAAGCTTGCTACATTTTGTCTTGGGTTTGTCATTCATGGCAACACTAATAGTTTACCTCTTTATAGATGGTTGTGGAACCGATCGTATGGGACCGCCGAGATGACGGATTTCACCTTTTGCTGAAAAATGATAAATATAAGGTAGCACCTAGGATTTGGAGTCGACTTAGTATGATAGTAAGATATAGAGTTCTTTTCCTAAACAATCATGATTGAAAATTTATATACATATATGCGATGTTTGAATAATTAGTGATGTTGGGTGTTATGAATCATTTCACTTTCTAAATTTACTTAGTGGACGGAATCTGCGATTGGATTGTCCACTCCAAAATGAATAAGGATGATTTTAGATATTTTAATCAATTTTAATTTTAAATATTAATGGAGTAAAGAGGAAAAAGAGGAAAAAGTTGGTATATATATATATATATATATTAGGTAACATATAATTTTGATTTTGTTTACATTCAATTAAATGTTAACTTAAACTTGAATGTAAATGTATGGAAGGCATTTTTTCTAAAAAACAATCAGGCCAGATGAATATAATTTATGAAAAAGAAAATGTGTTTAAGATCTTTTTAGCTAATTATTAAATAAATATATTATAAAAGTTTAATGGGACTACAGATAATTAATTCAATAAAAAATAATTTCATATGACTTGGAAGTCTTCCGGATAAGTCGTCGTCGTCGTGCCCATAACTATTGGCAGCAAGTCAACTACCTAACTAGCTTCCACTTGTTGAGAGTCATATTGTATTTTAAATAGTTTCCCTCAAATATTATAAAATTTAAACTCGAGTTTAGTTCGAATTTTGATTTGACTGAATTGAATTATAATTTAAAATGATTTAATTTAAATTTATATAAAAATAATTAAAATTTGATTCGAACTCTATTTACGAGTGATTCATGAATAATTAAATAAATATTATAAATTTAAATTTATTCGAATTTGATAGTTTTAAATAAAATTAAATATTTTTTTGAGCCACCTCCCAAAAAAAAAATACGAACAGGTTGGATTTGTTTACACCTGTAGTCAAACAGTCGCCTGCCTTCCCAATTAATATATCTATATATATTTTTAATTTTATTTTTTTTAAAAAATAAAATTCAAAGTTAAAATGATAAATAAAATAATATTTAAAATCAACTTTTTAACATATTTAAATTTATTAAAAGTGGATAATATGATAAATATTTATTTATATAATTTTACTTTTTAAATATAAATATATATATGCATATATATATTTAAAAAACCAGCTACCAGCCTAATTTCCCTTTGTGTTTTTATTTAAAAAATTCGATAAAAAGTATTGATTAGCAATTAAATCAAAGCAACGGCTGTATTAGCTGCGAGTTATGTGAGTCCCCCGACAGCCGACTCCTCTCACGTCGCTTGTTAAGGAACAGCTGGCTTTCCCTTTTCATCCCTCAAACTTCTCCCTCTTCGATTCGTATTTCTCAATTCCATCTATATCTAGAGGCCGCCATTGTTAGGGTTGTGTACACCATTGTTAGGGTTGTGCACACTGCTATCGAACTGTTGAAGCCCCAGTGAAGACATGAGGAGCTTCACCTTGGAATCCGTGGGCGCTTTTCTACTCTATTTTCTGCTTCATTCCGCTGCCGGAAGCTATGCCGGCGGCGTGCAACCGTTGTCGCACGTGGCTATCCACAAGGCACGGCTAGCCTTGGAAGACGCGGCCTACGTCAAGGCCTCGCCGGTGCTTCTCGGCCTTAAGGTTTGTACTCCCCCCTTTTCTCATCACGAAGCCCAACATAATCGATAACTCTATTAGTTTGATTTTCAATCCTAAAAAGAGTAAAGGACTCACTTTTATTATTTTCTCACTTTTTTGCTGCTGTATATATTATGTAATTATTGGAATCTAGGAGATGAATGCGTAAAAGAAAGAAGGTTGCTCTGTGTGCTCTTGTCATACAGGAAAATTTTCAGATACTGGTTCTAAGATTGGTTAATTAGATGAAGATTGTTTAGCGTGTAGTATATCGTGTAATTTGTAATGTGTCATAAAAGAAAATTTATTGAAAGATTATTTACCGGTACTTGTTCTTCAGACTGTGTGAGTGTAGTAGGCAGAGGCGGCTTTCATAACATAGAATCTGACAAATTCGATGACAATCAACTTGCTAAAAGCCAAACTTCTAATGTCTACCGCCTGCCATTTCTGACTCTTTACTAGTTGCACAACTGGGCTGACATTGGCACATAGCGGCGCCATATAGAACAACATTATGGGACGAATACTAATTTCTAATATATTTTACTTTGGTTGATTTAAAAAAAAAATTTAGATGTTCGTGAACTAGAATTAGTAACTTCAATGTGAAAAGAATAAGTGAACAAGCTCATCTGTCTCTTTTTAAAATTAATGTGTCTTCTTTTCTTTAACTTATTTGTCAGAAAAACTCTCATGATTTTGCTACTGTGAATAATAGATCATTAATTCTGATTCCTTTTCTTTCCTGCTGTTACTATATCTGCTCGCTTGCTGTTCTTAATCAGGGTGAAGATACTCAATGGGTCACAGTGGAGATTGTAAACCCCAAACCAACTCAAGATGACTGGATTGGAGTATTTTCTCCAGCGAAATTTAAGTTAGTCCCAATCATCTACTTTCTTTTATCAAAGTTGCTGCATTTTTTTTTCTTAAAAAAATGTTAATGTTGAGCATTTGAGAAATAATAAGATATGGGTTGTAATACTTCATAATCATGCTAATGCAATTCTTCATTTCAGCTCTTCAAACTGTCCTGCTGAGAATAAGCAAGACGAAGTTCCATTAATATGCTCAGCGCCAATAAAGGTAATTGTTTGGATATAATGACATGTTTTTTGCTTTGACCTTAACAGTTTGACTGATGCTTGTTGTTGATAATGTTGCCAGTATCAATTTGCAAATTATTCAAACTCAAACTATGCTAGTAATGGGAGAGGGCAGCTGAGGTTTCTGTTGATTAATCAACGAGCGGACTTTTCCTTTGCATTGTTTAGTGGTGGCCTTGAAAATGTGAGTTCCCAAGTCATGTGCCATGATTTTTTGTAGCACAATTAGGTAGGTGAGACTAATGACACTAGTACTTCTGTTTTTGCAGCCAAAGTTGATTGCAATATCGAATGTGATTTCTTTTTCAAATCCAAAAGCTCCAGTTTATCCAAGGCTTGCACTGGGGAAGTCTTGGAATGAGGTGAAGTGTCATTTTTTTTTTCTAGGCATGATTCAAACTACTGTTCTGTTAACTACGGTTTGATTTTGGTTTTTTCCCTAATGAATACATATTGTAATCTATTTCCTATACAACAAATCAAATTTAGTAAATGGAATTATTTTTTCTCTAACTATTCCATAACTCTTTATTATCTCATATATCACGCTCCACCCAAGCTAGGCTTACCATGAAACTAGTTTCGTTCATCGTGCGTGAATTGATTCAAGCCCAATTTGAGTCCAAACAAGATTTAATCACTTCAAGATGTTTTAATTTTTATTTTTATTTGGAGAACATTATATTTCAAAAATTTGTTATTGCTATTACTTTGAGATTTCTTACTTTGGTATGCATTGGTTTGCACACAGATGACTGTCACATGGACTAGTGGGTATGGTACAAACGAGGCACTTCCTTTTGTTGAATGGGGACCAAAGTGGGGAAGCCTAGCACGGTCACCAGCTGGGACACTCACATTCAATCGTGGAAGCATGTGTGGTATGGTTACATTTCAAAGTAACAGTAGCTGATTTTTTGTAGGTACTTATGAGGAATTATTCAATGCTGAAATTTGTGTTTATATCTTAACTGCCATTGTCATTGCCATCTTCAAGCCTAATTGCCCTAACTAATAGAGCTTGACTATATGAATTTGATCCCTCCTCCATTCGGGTCTATGCTAGGCTATATCAATAGTCATATGCGATACTTTTATTATGTTATGTGTTGTCCAGAGAACTAAACTGTTTTTTTCCTTTTTTCCCTTTATATAAAACATTTCTTCTAGGATTAGTTTCATAAAAAAGAGGAGGAATACAAGAAACTGTAGTTTTTGCCCTGACATATGCTCATGGTGGATTTAGCATCTAAATACCTTGGAAAAACCTGTGTATTGATCAATCTTTCTTTTATGTACAGGTTCCCCAGCTCGCACATATGGCTGGAGAGATCCTGGCTTTATCCACACAAGTTTCTTGAAGGAACTATGGCCAAATGCGGAGTATAAATCTTAAAGGCTAGATTAAGTTGTCATCTTGAAATTGAGAGTTCTAAAATTTCATTCTCATTACGAACTTATTCAGGTACACCTACAAGTTGGGCCACCAGTTGTTTAATGGATCTTATATTTGGAGCAAGACTTATTCCTTCCAAGCATCTCCTTTTCCAGGACAGAATTCGGTGCAACAAGTCATAATCTTCGGTGACATGGGAAAGGTTAATACTTTTCAACCTTTTTTGAACTTGAAAAATCTCTAAAGTTGCTTGAATCCATTCGACAATCAGATGAAAGAAAACTTCAGCAGCTATTGTTTCTCAAGTTGGCAATGAGATTAAATACAACAATACTTTCTTATTATTCACTCAGGCAGAGCGCGATGGGTCCAATGAATATAACAACTACCAGCCTGGCTCATTGAATACTACAGATATGATTGTCAAGGACTTGGACAATATTGATCTTGTGTTCCACATTGGAGATATCACCTATGCAAATGGATACCTATCACAGTGGGATCAATTTACAGCACAAGTGGAGCCAATTACATCGAGGGTTCCTTACATGCTCGCAAGGTCTAAGCCCCTCCAAATACACTTTCAATTATGATGTTCAATAAGAATTTAACAAAAACAAAAAACTTGTGCATAGTTTAATCCTTATCAGAGGACTTCCATGTTTTCATTGCAGTGGAAATCATGAAAGAGATTGGCCGAATACAGGATCATTCTACTCAACATTAGACTCAGGAGGGGAATGTGGCGTGTTAGCTGAAACCATGTACTATGTGCCTGCTGAGAACAGAGCCAAGTATTGGTGAGCAGTAGGCCTCCTTTCTACCTGAATTTGAGTTGGCTTCTAACTCGCGACCATAAAGCTCTTAGAATTTAGTTAAAGTTGAGTGCCATTTGCAGGTACTCCACGGACTTTGGTATGTTCCATTTCTGCATAGCTGACACTGAGCAAGACTGGAGAGAAGGCTCTGAGCAGTACAAGTTCATTGAGCAATGCCTCGCATCGGCTGACAGGAAGCATCAGCCGTGGCTGATATTTATGGCTCACCGCGTTCTCGGTTACTCTTCCGGCGAGCATTATGCTTCCGAAGGGTCATTTGCAGAACCCATGGGAAGGGAGAGCCTCCAGAAGCTATGGCAAAAGTATAGGGTGGACATTGCCTTCTACGGCCATGTGCATAACTACGAGAGAACCTGTCCGATTTATCAGGTCAGTAACTTATCTTGCATACATCTCTTGGCTCTGAGTACCTCCTTCTTAACATCATAAACTATGCTTACAGAACCAATGCGTGAACAGTGGACTGTCTCATTACTCTAGCACAATGAACGGAACCATCCATGTCGTGGCCGGTGGAGGCGGCAGCCATTTGTCAAACTTTGGGGAACTGGTGCCCATCTGGAGCCTCAAGAGAGACGTGGATTATGGCTTTGTTAAGCTCACCGCTTTTAACCATTCTTCTCTCCTTTTTGAGTACAAGAGGAGCAGCGACGGGAGTGTGCACGATTCCTTCACCATTTCAAGAGACTACAGGGATGTTCTGGCATGCGTACATGATAGTTGCTCGCCCACAACATTAGCCACTTAGAATTGTTTGTTTCAATTAAAAGACACTCCAACCATTAAAAATAAAATGCTTATTACAACACCTATTAATTGATAATTAGGTACAATAACTAAAATCGGAATTTACGGAGCCATCCACAATTTTCGCAGTAAAGTACTATGAAGGATTCGAGAATCCAATGAGTGGGTTGTTGTGATGAATTTTGCTAACCCAAATGGACGTGGACGCCGATGGCGAGGATGAAGACGGCAGCGAGGCCGAGGAAGATGATGGAGTGGAAGAAGATGGACATGCCACTGGTCTGCATGCTGCCGAACTCCACCACGCGGCTCTTCCCCGGAATCTGCAAGAGCAGCCCCGGCGAGAGCAGCACGAAGAGCACCACCGCCACGAACACCGGCCCCCAGTCTGCCATCTAACTATTGCAGGAGTCACTAATTAAGTCGACTCAGAGCTGGAGAATGTGAGCATCCAAACACAGAACCGAACCCCAACAGCTCGTATAAAGATTGAGAAGAAGAAGAAGAAGAGTGTGGTAAGTAGAAAATGGAAGGATGAAGACGAGAGAGGTTGTGGCTTTGGCGAGGCTTCTCGCATGGGTCCATATGAATAGACCGGCTACCGCATTCCATCCTTTCTGTATGCTTCTAAAGGCCCCTCTAATTAAACTATGCCATGTGATAGAACTTGTCTTCCATCTTCTAGCCACAAGTTCAGTCCATATTAGTTACAAAAACTTTCAATTTCGTGGCATTTAATTTTCATTTTACATTTTTAGTTTTTTTTCATAAATATTTGACATGCAAAAAAATAAAAACTTGATAGAAAATGAAAAGGATAAAAGAGTAGTGCGCTTTTAACAATATGGA
>JBBMKF010443152.1:0-13425 GCA_037834155.1 Curcuma caesia
GATCATCAAAAGCAAAACGGACGGCCAGGATTTTTTGATCAATCGGAGGCTATTTAAACGCAACTTAGGGAGGAAAATCGTTGGCACTGTTCTTCGTTCCCCGCCGCGCGCTACTCTGCCCTGCGACGTACCAGACGGCGGCCCTCCTTATTCCCAAACCTGTTCCATTGAGTTCCTTGATCCACGAAGAGTACGAAGCCGGCGAATTGGGTGTTTTCCGGCAGCTGGAGTTGAGCGACGGAGAGGATTTCTACTCCGGTCACAGCCTCTGTTTTCCGCGTGTTCCGACCATCACAGCAAAATCTGACTTCGCACGTCCTCCGAGGGGTTCTCCTAGAACCGAGAAGCTTCCCTCTATCACCATCAATCTGACCGGAGCAAGAAGAATACAGAAAATCCAGTTTGCACCTTAAATCTCGCTGTGCGGCAATCTGTTCTTCGCTGGGAAGGGTTTTTCCGGCTGATTTCAGGTTGCTGGCAACGGGTAACCCACAGGACGACCGATCTCGAACTCAACTTGGATGAAAAGGCTGATTGACAACCAGCTGAAGAGGATTTGAAGGAAGAAAAGGGAAAAGGATTAACTTTCGGCTTTAGTGTTTCTGATACTATCTGATACTGCCTGATACTGATTACTTCTGCATTTTCGATTTTGAAACGTCTGATTCTCATTGTAGTTAACTGATTCCCCTATTCTTGAGTGCATTTCATACGGTTAATGCTAGATTAGTTGTTGTAGAATTGCTCTATTTCATTGGCTTCCAATTCTTGCCTGATCACTTGATTCCTGATTTCTGAAACATTGGAAAAGCACTGTTGCGTGCCAATTCCGTGTTCTTCGTATCAGTTTGATAAACTTAATTAGGTTAATCGGTTGACTCGATGTTAGTTGCTTAAGGTTGAATAATTACATTGCCTAGTAGTCTTCCTAGTTAGGTTTGTTGCTTATAAATTCAATTACTTGCATTTAGCCTAGTTTCATTCCTTCCTTGCTTAATGAATTGCTAATTAGGTTTGCTGCATGATAGATTCGTCTATACTTTAATTCAATAATTTTAGTTATAATCTAGCATAGTTATAGTTTAGCAACTTGCAGTTTGTTTAAATTACAGTTTTTAAATTACATTCCATTCAAAACTCCAAAACCCCCATTTATATTAGAAAAACCCAAAAAATACGACACGATAAGCTCAATTCATTCAATTTTCTGCTAGTCCTTGGAAAAACACGACTCGAGGCCCCTATACTTCATTTATTTGCATTTATCGTGGGTTTTCGATAAAATTTATAAATTTCAATTTGAAGCCCTATCGTGACATTCAATTTAGGGCTTTTCAGGTACCACTTTCATACATTTAATGTCTCTTTGATATACCTAAGTATTCTTTTTACAAGGGTTAGGTGTGACTCTTTTGCATTTGATTGATATCTTAGCATACATATGAACTGTAAATAAAATATTAGGTCAACTTATAGTTAAGAATAACAAGCTACCTATTATACTTCTGTAATATTTTAAGTCAACTTATTTTCCTTCTGGGTCACTGTCAATGTTTACATTAGTTGTTATTGGTGACTTAATTTCTTTTACATTTTCCATGCTAAATTTTTTGATTAAGTCTTTAGCATATTTGTTTTGAAAGATATAATTTTCATATTGTGTTTGTTTTATTTGTAATCCTAAGAAGAAGTGTAATTTTCCTACCCAGCTCATTTCAAATTCATTTTTCATAAGTTCAACAAATTCATTTAGAAATTTTTATTGATTGAACCAAAGATTATGTCATCTACACAGATTTGGACTATGAAGATGTCTTTTTCTATGGGTTTAACAAAAAGGGATGGGTCAATTTATCCTTGGTTAAAATCTTTGGACATTAGGTAAGTTGATTGTCTTTCATACCATGTCGTAAGTGCTTGGTTTAATCCATATAATGCTTTCTTTAATTTATAAACATAATTTGGATGGTCTCTATCTTCAAATCCAGGTGGTTGGCTTAGACTTCTTCTTTAATTAAACTGTTAAGGAATGCAAACTTTACATCCATTTTATATAACTTGAGTCCTTTATAAACTGCATAGGCTAGCAATATTTTGATAGATTCAAGTCTAGCTATAAGTGTATAAGTTTCATCATAGTCTAGTCCTTCTACTTGACTAAATCCCTTAGCTATTAGTCAGACTTTATTTCTAATAATTTTGCCTTTCTCATCTATTTTATTCTTAAAGACTCATTTGGTTTCTATCATTGATTTATTTTTGGCATAAGTTCCAAACTTGATTTCATTCAAATTGGACTAATTCTTCTTGGATAGCAATGATCCAATCAGGGTCAGGTAGGGCTTCTTCTATTGTTTTGGATTCAATTTTGGATATTAGAGCTATTTGACTCATGTTCTTATACGATGATCGAGTTCGAACTTCCAGATTTGGATCACCTAATATTCAGTCAATTGGATGATTATCTCTTAATCTAGGTGCTCGTGTGGCATTAGTAATATTTTCTGGTTCGATCATGTTTGAGTCAAATCTATCTTCTTATTTGGTTATGTTTGAGTCTGGTCTGATTTCATCATCTTCTTGATTTATGATATTTTGATGATTATTAGATTGTTGATTGGATTAGATAAAATTATTTTCTTCATCAAATATAATATTGGTTGTTTCTTTAACTTTTCAGGTGCGCTTGATTTAAGTTATTATACATAACCTTGGTTATATGATTACTAAGTAATTATAAAACTAAGGTTATGGAGTATAAAATATAACCTAATATTATTTGGTTCAACTTATTTATTTGGAGGAAATAAATCATAACTAGTTTAACATGCACTATATTACCCTTGATTCAATTTTTTTTAGAATAAATTAAATTAACTTAATAATATTAATACTAATAATATTAATGATGATAATAAATTGATAATATAAAAAAATAAATATAATTTATTTAAATATATTTTTAATAAAAAAATTTATTAAAATAAATTATTTTAATAAAATAGTTCATTAAATTTAAAATTTTAAAATAAATTTATGCATATTTTAATAAAATAATTTATTAAAATAATTCATTAAATTAATAAATATAATTTATTAATTTTATTTTTTAAAATTTAAAATAAATTTATATATATTTTAATCAATTAATTCATTAAAATAATTATTTTAATAAAATAATTTATTAAATTAATAAATATAATTAATAAATTTTATTTTTTAAAAAATTTAAAAGAAATTATCTCCTTTAAATTTATAAATATTTAAATTAAAATTTATTGAATTAATTAACTCAGTTTCAATTAGGTTTCACGGTACATTTCAATTAACTCAATTTTAAAATTGGAGGATAATTATGAAATTTTTTTTTATTAATCTTCGAAATCACAAAAAATCTTAGGCTGTTAATGTAATCACATTTCCTGGTTATAACTCATTTGCTGATGTGACGGTGATGTTGCATTACTTGAGAATCAATCATAACCTGATCGAATCAAACAAGGTTGATACCTTAGATAGATAACCAAAGTTATCAACGATAACTCCCAACCAAATGCCCCCTTAGGGTATTTTTTCTATAGAGTCTATATGCCTTACTAGTTGTGGAATATCCTAAAAAAATTTATTTATTATTTTAGATGTAAATTTACCTAAATAATCTTTTATGTTTAGTATATGTACTTTTCATTTTAGTTTAGGTTGGATATTTTATTATAATAGATTTTATATGGGATTTTATTTTGATGTTTATTAATTAGGATTCTATTTTGAATGTAACATGTTGTACTTATTTTCTCAACTCAGAAGTGATTAGATAGTTTGTATTAATTTATCATTGTCCTAGTTGCTTCTTGTAAGGTTCTATTTTTTGTTTCAACTATTCTATTTTGTTGAGGGGTTTTAGGGCATGAGAATTCATGGTAGTATCCATTAATTTAAAAAACTTTGGTAAACTTCGTATTTTCAAATTCTCCACCTTATTCTTTTATTTTTTATGTCCTTTTCATTTTCTATTAATTTACATAAGTTAGTGAATTTTAAATGTTTCATCTTCAGTTTTTAAAAATTTTACACAGGTAAACTTAGAGTAGTCATCAATTATTACTAAGCAGTATTGGTTTCTGCTTAGTGATTTAGCCCCATATGAATAAATAGGTCTAAGTGAAGAAGTTTAAGGATTGAGTTCGTTTGATTCAAATTGGTTAATTTGGGGTTGATTTGGTTTATTTTTCTTATTGACAAGTATTACAAATTGTGTTTTCTAAGTTGGTTAATTTTGATAGGTCTTTCACTAAGTCATTTTGATTCATTTTTGAGATGAGTCTTCCATGAGTGTGACTCAGTCTCCTATGCCACAACTTAATTTCCTCTTGCTATGTCAGTAGACACTTAGTTGAGAAGCTTGATAGGTCAATTATGTAGATGCTATTTTTTCTAATTCCTTTAAGTGTTATATTAGGGGGTTCAATATTTTTAATTAAGCATTTAGATTTTGAAAATCTTATTGAGTAACCAACATCACACAATTGACTAATGCTTAGAAGATTAAATTTAAATTTATCTACTAATAAAACTTTACAAATAATAAAGCCGGAACTTAGTTCGATATTACCTGTTTCAATCACCTTAAGTTTTTCGTTATTGTTGAATGCAACGAATCCTAGATTCTTGAATTTTAGCTTGGTGAATTTCAATCTGTCTCCAGTCATGTGCCTGGAGCAACCACTATCCAACATCCATCGGTCTAAATATAATCTTACATAAGATATTTGATTTGGATTTTTAAAGATAGATTGATTTTCACTTCTTATTTTTCATCTCACTCATTCTAGGTTGTCAAACACGTTAGTCCTATAGGTTGTATGAGATGGTTGTCAATTTTATTCTTAATTAATTCAATTATGATATTTTAAGACTTGATTGACCTCGAGTTAGATTCAAATTTAATCATTGATTAATTAAACATACATTTCTATTTTTAGCTTCCAGACCGTGGCAAGGCACATAGGTCTTCTTGATTATCGAAGCAATGACCACTTTTTAAGACAAAACTAATTCGTAAAATTGTATACTTAACTAACCTAATGAGAAACTTTGATCTAACTAGTCTAGGATTTAGTGAGGCAACTTCAGTTAGTTCCACTTAGCTAAGCAAATCAAATAGGGTATTCCTTACCCTATGACTACTTAGATTGAGTTTTCCTAACGTACTATCATCTCGCTCCACCCTGGTATTAGGTTAGGCAGTATTAGTCAAGCCTTTGTCCTTATCTAGCTTAGGTTCAGTCTAAGTTTAGAAAGTAAAGGAAAATAAAAAATAAAACAAAACATAAACCTTAGTTCATCTAGAATAGAATGGTTTTTGTATTAGCTCCTCCTGGATTAATTGGTCAGATAATGAATCTGATCCTTGGGGACCAAATATTGGTTCAGTCTGACTTGATTAATCAAGCTAGACTTGAGAACTTATGCTTGAACTCATGGTTTATTATTTCGATTGACTAATGATGGATATAATCTATGTCATGATTTAACTTTATGTTTGAGTTTGGATCGATTGTACGTGGCCCTTTAAGTCTTAAGCATTATATCAAGATACTTTGAGCCTGAAGTGAATCATTTCAATGAGCCTTTGAGATCCTCAACTTGAACTTTCAAGGTGAGATTTTCTTTCTCAAGTTGTTGGACTTGAGTTGAAATTCCACTCTAAATATCTTCCGTTGAGGAAATTGGGTTAGTCTTCTCCTTAAAGATTGTAACCTCCTTTTGGAGTGACTTGACCTGAACTGTGGACTTAGCTAATTTGTGAGACAAATAATAAATTATTGAATATAATCTTTCAACTAATTTAGGGCTTACATCGGGGTTTGAATCTTCTGAACCGGATACAGATCTGTGGCTTGACTCAGACTCGGCTTCAGACTCAATTTCAGTGTTGGGTTCGGATTCGGTCTCACCCATTTGATCTCGTGATGGTAGAGCTAAGAATCTTGCGTATTCTTC
The DNA here is from genome assembly GCA_037834155.1 of Curcuma caesia. NCBI lineage: Eukaryota > Viridiplantae > Streptophyta > Magnoliopsida > Zingiberales > Zingiberaceae > Curcuma > Curcuma caesia. The sequence goes on from JBBMKF010443152.1 coordinate 6,004, forward strand.
CTCGTCTGATTTTTTGAGGACGATTCATCCCACGTTGCTTTAAGCGCCTTCCTTCTTAGCTTCTTTTCTTTCTTTTGATTTGGATAGTCTATAGGACCGATATGCACTAGAGGGGGTGAATAACGCTTGTTCATTCTGTCAAATAGACTAGCAGTAGATATTAGACACAACACAAGGGGCTCATAAATTTTACTTGGTTCCTAACCCCCCATGGTTAATACATCCAAGGCCTATGTACGGGAAAACACTCTTTCATTAATGATCTCCTTTTTGAAACTTATTCGGAGGTAGAGAAACTCATCTTATAGTTCAAGTAATGATATAAAATACAAGTACAAAGAAATAAGACTTAATTAAAATAACCAAATCTCGAATAAGCCGATTTGGAAGTCTTGAGTGCAGCGTACCCTTCCTGAAGTTTCTCCGATTGTATGAGCTAGGCTCCGTTCGCGTTCAACAACATCGCAGGATGAAAAATTAGTAGAGTAGTTGATCTCCTTGATGGTGTATGTTGATGGCCTTATAAAGACTCTTCCAAGCGCCTGGATCCATTTCCGAGTGCCTCGGACTGATCTAATTCTATCTGGTTTCGTTGATTTTTATCGAGACCAGTTCCACCTTATCTGGGCGCCTGGACCAACCCTAGGCCCCTAGACACTTTGGGCGCTCGGAGCATGATTTGGGTGCCCAAATCCAATCAACTCAACTTTGATTTGACTTGACTCTAAGCTTGATTCGGTTGCTTCTGTTTACTCCTCTTATGCTTCCTCATTCTTGCTTCTAGCTCTTGGTTCCCACAAGATAAACATACACACAAACAAGCACCCAAGCTTAATTGTACTCTTTCTGACCTATTAGGCTTAGCTAAGCCTTATCCTGTAGGTCTAACCTACTAGGCTTACTTATGCCTAGCTTGCAATTAGGACTAGTCACTTAGTAGACTTCATACCTGCCAAACATCCGATCACTCTTGACCTGTTTGGACTTCTCCTTGCTTAACTTTCAGTTAGGGCTAGCTACTTAGTAGACTTCCCACTTGCCCAATCTCTCAAATTAGGACTTCTTTACCCAACTTTACTCACTAGGACTTCCTGCTTAACCTCCAACCAGGACTTCCCCTGCTTAGCCTCCAGCTAGGACTTCTCCTGCTTAGCCTCCAACTAATACTTTTTACCCGATCCAACTGATTAAGACTTTTTGTCCAGTCCAACTGACTAGGACTTCTCGCTAGTCTTTTGGTCAACTTTAACCTGACTAGACTTTACTCACATCCAAAAAGTATGTCATATTTGGATCAATCTTTAGTCAAACTGATCAAATTTAGGTATATTATCAAAACATTGAAACCCTAGAGGTAGAATGGTGCTCCTTGCACCAACATAGTCCGCCTTGAAGTGTCCTTTTTCGTTGCAGTCATAGAAAGTTACTTCTTCGACTCTGTTGAGTGCAGTTCAACTTGATCCAATTTGTTTATTTTTGGACTGGATCACTTTCTTGACTTTCAAATTTCTGAAACTCTTCTTTCTCTTGGACATTTTTTGAACTGGGTTAACTAGCTCGGGTGATTTCATCATTTTCTTCTGGATCTGACTCGTCTTCTAATTTGGGTTCAAGTTAAAACTTTGCCTTTAACTCCTTCTTCTTTGTTTGACCTGCAAGAAGAGCAAAACCTTTCTTAGTCAGAGTAGTATTAGTTTTCTCATGTAATTCAAATTTTACAAATAATTCATTAAGTTTAATTTTAGAAAGGTCTTGAGATAGCTTATAAGCATTGACCATTGATGTCCATAAGGTATTTCTTGAAAATACTTTCAATGCTACATAATTATGTTGTGGTTCTCGATGGGGTTGTCTTATTGCATGAAGACCGTTGAGACGGTCTTGGATCCTAATGTGTAACCCACTAGCAGACTCTCCATCTTGTATTTTAATATTATATAATTTATTTAAAAGTAAATCTTGCTTACTTACCTTGCTATCGGAGGTCCCTTCATGTAATTAAATTAGTTTGTCCCACAGATCTTTTGCACATATGAAGGAGCCCACTCGGTTGAGCTCCTCCTTTGTGCGATTGTACTGTAAGGTCTAGGTGGCCTTTATATCTGCCTTTATCTTGTGCTTAGTGGCATTATCCCACGTCTCGTAAGATTGAGAGATTCTATCTTTGTTGGTTGGGAGGGTGAAGCCGGGTTGAATTACTATCCACATGTCACTTGTGTCTTCAAGTGATACTCCATCCTTTCCTTCTAGTATATGAAATCTTCCCTTGAGAAGAGGGGAGGTCGAGCCATGTTGTAGCCTTCCTAATGGGCCATCAAAGAAATCTTGCACAAACAAAAATGAAAAAAAATTATTCTAAGACTTGGTCTTAGATTAGTAGTGCGGAAAAAATTTAAAATTATGAAAAAAGATTAAAGCGATGAAAATCTGCTCGATTAATGGTTGCACTAATTTCTGGCACCCTCGCTCTCATACCAATTATAGAACCGGTGAGAGTGCTAGAGGGGGGGGGGGAATAACACTTTTGCTTTTTCATGCCTTTTCAAAAAGTTCATAATACAAATACAAAGTATACAACGGAAGATAACTTAAAGGCTATAATAGTGACTCGTTTATTTTTACTTGGTTCACAGTCTTTGATTGCTACTCCAAGGCCCGTAGTCCTTGACTGCTTTCGTTGGACAATCTACTAATAAACTCTTTCTCACAACGAGAACGAGTTTCACCTTTTTAAGTAATGTAGGAATAGTAACACTTTTACCGTCCTAAGAAATAAGTACAGAAAGGACTTAATAAAAATGATAATTAATGATTACTGACAAAATTAATAGGAGCTTGTGTGCGGTTGTTGATGTGGCATTTCGGCATTGCAACAATGTATCGGGAGCTTTGGTCGCGTGAAGAGTTGCTATAGAATGAGCGTGAATTAGTAGGATTAGGGTTTCCCTTGCAGCTACTTATATTGATGGATCCGAGTGCCTAGAACTCCTTTTAGGTGCTTCCACATTGGCTCATCGATCCGCTATTGACACTTACTTAGTATCTCCGGACGCCTGTATCCTTTCCAGACACTTAGAATGTTGACATGGAGGTTGTCAGATCAGCTTTGACTCCGCTGTGCCTTATCCTTCTTCAGACACTAGGAGCCTTCCGGACGCTTGGAAGCTGAAGTGTCCCTAGTCAATCCTGACTTGCCACCTCATTTGCTTCACTGGCCTAAAGTGCTAACATCCGGGTGCCTGGATGTAACACCCGTATTTTCCTCACTTAAGATTATTGGTTAGATTTAGAATATTTCATAAAGAGATAAGGGTTAATTATAAATTGTAGCGCTTAAAAATTCTCAAAAATAATTTTAGAAATATTCTATGATTTTTCAGGTATTTTAGAATATTTTTCTGGAATTTTTAGATTAGCGGAAGTAGCAAAAATAAATAGGAGTGTAAATGTCCTAGATGAGATTTGAACCCACAACCTTTAAGAATTTACAATTCTTAAAATAATTTCAATAACCAAAAGAGTCAACAAGTTTGTTCCGAAAAAGAAGGAACCAAAATTTAATTATAGTCAAGTTAGGTAAGCCAAAGAACTAGTTACCTTTAACTAGCATTTACATTTAACTATTAACATCCAATGTCTCTAGCCAGTGAGATTGGTTGTTTGGTAAGCCAAAGAGTTTTAAAACGTGCTAGTCTCAACAGAGTTGATGACGTCCGTACTCATCAATTCCTTGACTAGGAATAATTTTAATACATTCATAATTGTACATGTAGAGATGCTCACTAATTGTGATCCAATCATAAATTCTCTCATGCTATGAATCATATTACGAATATTTAGTAAATGAATTTAAGATCCAATCAAACACATAGAGAATGTGTACTCAAATAGTAAATTATTATTTATTGAATAAATAGTATAACTGTAAGGCGATTGCCTTAAGACACCTCTCGAATATAATAGGTATAAGATGATGAAAGAAATGAGTTATGACTCATTGTAGCTACTGAAAGGTTTACAAAATGATTCTAGAAGCAATTGTTGATTTTTTTCAATTAATTGGGGTCATGATATACTACTAGGTGTCACTTATGATCGTTCTGTAATTAATGGTTAATTATGAACAACCAACATAGTTAGGAACCTATTGGGTTACACACACTACAAATTTCTTTGAAGGACATAAAATGAGTTTGAGAATTGGATTCTCAGATCGAGAGAGATAAAGTCTGGTTAGACTAGATGAAAGGCAAATATGAAAGATATTTTGGCAGATCGAAAGTGATGATGAACTTCATCTTATAAAGATGAAATGAACCAAATTAGTTTGATTCTAATTGAAGGTGTTTTGGTTATTGAATCAAATGATTTGGTTTTGAACCAAATTGAACCCACTTCATTTGATTTTGAATCAAACTTAAGTTAATTAGCATATAGGTTTTGGTTATTGAACAAAATAGTTTGATTTTAAACCAAATTGAACTAACTTGGTTTGATTTTGAATCAAACTTAAGTTAATTGGCATATGAGTTTTGTTATTGAACCAAATAGTTTGATTTGAACTAAATTCAACCAACTTGATTTGATTTTGAATCAAACATAAGTTAATTGACATATGAATTTTGGCTATTGAGATAACAGATGAGGTTTTAGATTGGATCCAAACCCAAAAAAGATATTATAAGAGATATAACATTAAAAGAGGAATGGACGGTTTAGATTAAAACTAAATTTAATAACAACCATCCATGTTATCTCTTATAAGCCATATTTTGCTACAGTAATCTAACAAGGAAAAAAAACCTAAAGTTGCCTCTCTTCTTCCTAGTGAAGAAACTCCGCCTCTCTTCTTCTCGGTGAAGAAAAGCCGCCTCTCTTCTTCCTGGTGAAGAAACGTCGCCTCTCTTCTTCCTGGTGAAGAAATGTCGCTTGTCTTGTTCTCATTGCCAACCAACATGGGAGGAGGACTTCTCTAGTGAGATTAGAAGGTTTGTTGATGTTGGATGCCAATAGTTGGTGCACTCCTTGCACCACTGATCGGAGCTCTTAGTGAAGAGTTTTTTTCTAGCAGCCGCTATTTCTTCCTTAGTTGTCTGACGACCTCTTACTCTCCAGCAGCGCTGGACAACATTGAAGATTACTGTCGCCTACCACCGGAGCGCTCTTTGTAATCGAAAATCATTTCCAACTAGCAGAGAAGTTGCTACTATTGCCGAAGCTCATCTACACAACCGGCAGAATCTATTTTATCGAAAACATCAAGTTCAGAGATTGTCGGAGCTACTGTCATGAGTCGCCGGAGTTCCTGTTGGCGATTGCCCATCATTTTGGCTGTCAAAGGTTGATCACCAGAGACTTTGTTGGGAATATGATTGTCAGCGATAATTAGAAAACCTTAGAAAAATTATCGCAATGTGTGTTGTTGCGTGTTTTTTCGATATTAGGATTTTCTCTCATATTGATTGTAGCCGATCATCTGCTAATACCGAAGATAGTGACATGACTCATAATTTTAGAAGCCACCTATAAAAAAGCTTGACATAGATCACCGGTAGAGGTAGAGCTTAATAGAGTGCTCAATTGATGTCATTCCTACTCCACATTATCCGTTAGGTATACCTAGAATAAGTGTTATTCTTAAATTTTAATTTTCAGTTATACCTTGCATCTGTTTTTCAACCGGAAGATAGGAGGATTGTTCTGCAAGAATCAACCGGAACGGTTTTTCAAGACTTTCCCATCAGTTGTATCCTACATGTGTATGTTGAGAGTCTTATAATAATTAGCTGTAATTATTATTTTTCTTCTGCTACGCATGTTTGTGAAATACATAAACACGCAGAACGCACTAGGTTGTACCTTACACGTTGTGCCAAGGTGGAGGTGCCCGAATCACTTTATAAAAGAAGGGTTTGACTAGTGCAATAAAATATAATTCGACGATTGATCGACTACATGCTACTCTCTTGCTCTGAGTTTCCAAGATGCCTTAATCGAGCTCCAACAACACTATGAGCTCCCACGAGCCAAGCCATAGGTAGTGTTGAGTTATTATTAGTTATATCATTATCTCGTTTCTTCGCTCTTAAATATCTAAGGATCGGTAAGGTTGTTACTGAACTTTTCACTTGTAAAAAGAAACAAACCTCCTTTAATTTCAAAAAGTGATTAGTGATTATCCATCGAAGCAGTCAAACTGACTGCGGGCCTTAGAGTAGTAGTCAAGTTTTTATGAACCAAGTAAAAAATAATTGTGTACTTGTGTGTTATTCACATTTTCTGTTGCACTACTCTGTGTTTTCAAACAATTTTTCAATGCACACGACATACAATATTCAACCCTCCTATCAAACACAACGATCCTACACTAGTGGTTCAAGGGATTTGATGTCAAGCAGAAGAAACCCAAACAGGTTAGCTGGGCCTGATATTTGACACAAGGTAAGCTAAGGTAAACTCCTAGAGTTGAAAGGTTCTTCTGAAAAGAAGAATAAGTAAGGACGAGTCCTTGTTATGGGGATAACGTTAGGCGACGATCCGATTAAGGATTCTACTTAGATTTTGAAGTCAAGATCAGACAATTCAATAACTATTATAACTTAGTTTTAATATATTACTTGTATTATGCTAATTCAATGTTGCAAGTTTGGATGACCAAATTGGAGTTCCCATTGACCGAACTGCCCAGCAGATTAAACAGTAAAGTTTAGTAGATCGGATGCTGAGGTGGCATAGGCCTATGACTTGGCAGATGAAGTTTTCGGAGTGCTAATGTGGACAAACTAAGTCACAGAAGGCTAACGTGGCAGTTTGCTCGATCAAGGATAAGCCTTGTGAGGCTGATGTGGCTAAAGATTGACTTCAAGATACTAACATGGCTGCAAAGTAGTGGCGGATTGCAAGTTCGGTCGATCGAACCTATACATCGGTTGACCGATAAAATAGATTTGGATCCTATATCGAGGGGATCTGGAGAACGATCAAGCAGATTAGTCGATCAAACCATTCCTATAAAAGTAGCTCAACCAAAAGGCTTTTGACATCCACTCTCAACCTCTCAAGTCTTCATTCATGCTCAAAAGCAAGCTTCTGGGCCACTGTGCTACTCTAATAACTATGCCCTAGCTCGAATTCTTATTGTTGGTACTTGTTTTAGTTTCATTACACTTTCATTTCTTATAAGGGTAGGTAAGCTTGTTATTGCACCCTTATTTTTGTAGAATGGAGAAAGTTAATGTTTACCCACTCGAAGTAATCCGTAACTAGATTATGGGCCTTAAAGTAGAAGTCGGGGGCTATGAACCAAGTAAAAATAAAGTATACTTGTATGATTGATTTTTCCATTACATCTTACTCTTAAGTTCAAAAAGAAAAGAAAGTTTTAAAATGAATTTTAACGTGCGATATTCATCCCCCCTCTTA
>JBBMKF010443161.1:2161-13424 GCA_037834155.1 Curcuma caesia
TCTTAAATAAAATAAAATATATAACTCCGTTACAATCTCAATGTTGATTATAACACCGATACCGTTATGCGCGGCCCCGCCTAATTGTATCCGTTCCGTTTCTTCCAACGGTCGATTCTCCAGCCTTTGCCTCGCAGGCATCTCCGATCCTTAAGCGCCTCCTTCTGTTCTCCTCTCTTCGGGGGATCGCCGGGAATTTCCTCTTCCTTCCTGTTCCAGCGTTCCTCTCCAATCCCTAATCGAGATTCCTCATCGGCGATGGATTCCGATCCCAAGTCGCGTCGGCCGGGCAATATCGTCTTCTTCAGCATCTCCAAGGACCAGGACGTCGTCCACTCCTACAATGGCGGCGGCGACGACCTCCGGGCGCTCGCCCATGATTGGCTCCGCAACGCAAAGCGATACCACGTGTGGCACTCCCACACCGAGGCCGGCAAGACGTTCGGCTTCCTGATGCGCGACGGCCTCACCTTCTTTGCCATCGACGACGCGGCCGGCGCCGGCGCCGGAAACGCCGAGATGCTATCCTTCCTCGAGCGCCTCCGCGACGTCTACAGGAATGCGCCAAGGAAGGACAAGATCGACGGGGAGGTGCTCAACTGGGTCCTCCGGGTGAGATCCGGCGATAAATCGAGGAACGGGACGAAGGACGATGGGGCTCTGAAGATCGAGGCGTTCCCGGGGTCCGAGGGGGGCGTGAGTTCGCTCAGCCAGAGCTTGAGCCTGAGGCTCATGGCGCAGCAGCGCGCGCGGAAGTTGTGGTGGCGGCAGCTGAAGATTGTGGCCGCCGTCAATGTGCTGCTCTGTCTCGCGATGTTGGCGATCTGGTTAGTGATCTGCGAAGGTTTCCAATGCGTTTCTAGATGATTCCCGTCGGAATTCTCTCGTATTTTTAACCAGTTTGGCGGATTGATGGCCGCCGGCGATGATCTGAAGCACCTTGTACATGTATCTTTTGGATCTGCTCCTCCCCAAAACGCCTCTTTTTTCTTGTAGATATCGTTCAATCAGAACCAGCTGCTTGAATTTGATCTGCTGTAAATATCTTCATGAACATACTCATAATCTTTCGTATAAATTCTCAAACCTCAATTTCTTGATTTCTTTTCAGTTATGAAATTTACGAAATCTCCAAACATCTTTGCATTACCTCTTATTACAAAGATTCAACTCTACCTCATGAAGTTGACTGAAGATTGCATGGCCGTAACATATCAAACAAATCAGCAATCTGGAAAAAGATGGGCATTCCAATCCATTCCATTCATTGAGGTTCAAGAACAAAGAAAGTGGTGATTGATTTAATCCATTTCACCTCTACATCAATAGCAGAAAGACACAAGCTAGTGACCAAACTATCTAACAAAAACTGGTAGGTTTTCCTCTCAGTGAGCACAAGTAGTCAGCAATTCTAAGCAACACCGGCAGTGTCGCCATCTTCGAGCTTGTTCTGATCGGCATCTGCACCGGCATCAGCATCGTGTAAGGATTTCTTCGAGCCAAGCTTGATGGCCTCAGCCATTACTGGCAGCTTCTTCTTGGGAGAGAGTCTCTTGGCCTCTTGACTTGTGTAGATGTATATCTTCCTCACCATGTTGCAGAACTCACTGCATATAGATGTTTGTTACAGGATACACACACCATGAATTTAAGGAAATTTTGGAGCCTTACAGCCAGGGGTCGTCGCCGACCATCATCGTGTCATCCTCATCATCTGTGTAGATGACTACCCACTTTTTGAATGCACTGGTAAGCTCCCCTTTGATGTTAAACATATCTTCTAACTTCTGTATAAGTTTATCGTATCCGGATAATCTGGTTAAGTCCACTGCCCTGCCAACTGCCATTCCTTGCATGTGAACCTGCACAAAGAAAAGGGGTCTCAATTTCTCGAAAACTCTCTAGGAAAGAGTTTTGAATTGTCGATAAGCCATGGTAATACAGGAAGCCTAAATTGTTCTTGATCAAAAGAAAGGCATCGAATTCGGAGGAACAACATTCCATAACCTTGGTGCAGCTCCTGAGTTGCCGGGTTTGCATCTCCCTCGAACACGACTTATCGGTCTCACTGGTGACTGCAGGTGTGCCAGATTGGTCAGCAGATGGTTGTGATTGTTGCTCTGAATCTACTTCCAAAGATGTCATTGACTTGTCGGCCCCAATTCCTGTAACGGTCGGAACCGGTGATGTTACTTCTATTCCATGACCTTCAGTTAGTTGAAAACCAAATAGCCTGCAGCCTTTGTTAGTCTCCTGCCTTCTATCACATGATTCCTTATTGCTGCTCGCCGACAAGGAGGCATCACTTTGGGGTTCTGGTCTGACTGGCCGGCACATGCGGCTGCTGGCAATGGTTGGAGAATTTTTTGTTTCAAGTCCAACAGAATTAGGATTAGATACAGGTGAATGTAGCTCTGAAACTCTTTGTGATGCTGAGAAACAGAACATTTGGGTAGTCTGGGATGGCGATTTCCATGCACCTATTTACGAGTAACAGCGAGAAGAATCAAACAAGAATAAGATGTTGATCTACTAAACATAGACATTTACATCAATCAGCACATAGGTGTTGATACAAGTATGATACATTCCAGATTACAACATGCGAGTTGCTTAAATGTTGATTCAATAACAAAAAAAACTAGGGAAGACAAATCCACATCTAGGTTCAATAGCCTCAAAGGAAACATTTGAAATTACTAAAACTCATAAATGATCTTTGATTCAGTTAAAGGAAAGCCATACCAGATGCAGGTGATACATCAGATGAAACAGGAAGTGAAGCTAGTGGTCGTGCACGTTTGGCTCTCTGAAATGGTTGGGAGATCGGAGGAATAGCTCCGACAAGTGGCTCTAATTCCCAAGGAGACACTCTCTCTGGAAGGGCAACTGATAATTGTTCATCCCATCGGACCTAATCAGAAAATACTAACATGTTTTACAAAGTTTTACACCAACCAAAAACAGAATTTTACAAAGTTTCAGTTAGGATTGCGGTTTTACTACTCAAAGCAGGAAGCTTTTACCTTTAATGATCTCCACTCTGAATCTTCCCATTGAGAAGATGCCTTCTCATTTACACCGACAATCGTACCGCTTAATCTGCATCATGAAGTGGAAATTAGCTTAACAATAGTAAATGCCTGAATCGACCAGAAATTGTTTCAGTACCTTCTTTCAGGAGCCTCATCACCCTCAAATCTCATCTTGAATCTCATCCCGACAGACAATTTGTGGGTTTTAGCCTCAAGATATTTGTTCAGGCTTATGATAAATTCAGATTGGCTTGCTCTAAAGCATTGCACTCATCTTTATTAGTTGTTTGATCAAGAAATAAAAGTTGATACTTATGATAAATGAGGAATATGAAAATACATGTTTTATTTTATATTACAATGGAAGAACAACATCAACATCAAGCTAGCAGATCTTTTGGAAGCAGCAAACAACAGATAGAATGTAATTTACCTTGGCTTATAGAAGACAGAAAAAAGTGTGCCCGTAGTGATAGCGTGGGATGCTGTAGCAAGAACTCCAAGATGCATGCTATGACTCGATATGACAGATGATGGCATGTTATTTAACTGTCTCTTGAGCCTTCTGACACCAACTCGCAGTTCATTGTTTTCGCCTCTGCCATTAATGTGTAAAGATGACATTTTATTTATGAAGTTGGAAGTGCTATAATGTAGCATCTTAAAACGAACTCAATCGACTAAACAAACGATTTCCTGACCTTAGAAATATAAATGCATCACCAGCTACCAATCGCTTTGAACTAACAAATACACTCCAACCAGTTGTAAGAAGGTGCCGCTTAGGTTGACCTGGAAGAGAAGTACATAATAGAGTAGTAAGCAAGATTCATTTCAGAGACTAGTAATTCAAATGGCACTGGCCGTGACTTGTAAAAACAAGCATAGCATCGACTAAGAAAATAATGTTAGACCTCGAAAGATATGACGAAATCGCCAGTCATTTCCATGAAGATCTTTGGCAATGAGTTCTTGGCAAGGTGGATCCTGAGACATATCCTACAAACGATTTAACAAAATTATCAGAAAAAATTTTCCACTCCAATGCTGAATAAGGTTGATATGAATGGCTTATGAACGTAGCAACGCACCAGTGGAGGAAGGCATTCATCTGCATGCCTTTTGAGGACTGAGAAACCTCCATGAGTGCTCGTATCGGAGGCAGTTAATGTCTTATAAAAGGAGTGAACCTTGGGCCTTTCAGGATCAGGTATAGGAGGATCCGGACTAGTGACCTCACCAAGCTGAAACCACAAGTTGGGAGGGATATTAACAAAGAAATAGAAACATATGGGCACTAGTGATACAGATGAATCATCCGAGAGATATCAGAATCTTGGAAACAGGCACACCAACAGAATTCAGAACTGCAGAAAACTTTCACTACAACGAAGTAAAGCAACTAAAAATGAAAATATGCATCTTGTTATATTCATTGCACGGCATGATTCTCTACAAAAACATGAACTCAAAGTCAAGAAAGACTCACATTTGATTCGGGTAAGAGGGTAATCTGTGCAAAAACTTCATCTGTGTCTGGTTCTGCCTATATTGTGAAATTATCCAAATGAAAATAGAATGCACTCGCTTAGGTTAAGAGCACCTGAATGCTGTAGGATAGGAAAAAGAAGATACTAAATGGAAAACAGAACGTACCCGAAGAACAACATTGACCACTTTGCATAGGATCTTTGAGGGTAGATTGAATGCTGGCAGATGCTGGTCTAGCCCTTGGTTTGTTGAGGCTTCCAGCTATAACAAAAGGGTGAAACGAAAAACAATTGAGTCTAACATGGTGATCGAGCGAACAAACAACCTTTTTCTCACTAGCAGCAAGAAATGTGAAATACTGAAGCAAGTAGATAAAAGTAAAATTAAAAGCATTAGAAGAACCTGCTCCATGTGACCTTGAGGAAAGTAGTAAACACGCTCTCCTTCACAGGGTAAGGTAACCAAGGGCCCAGCACATGCATGCCATAATTCCTTATACAATGCATCACCAGAAGTCCCTGAAGAATGAAAAAAAAATATACTGCAACATCATCAAAGTGTTGAAACTGTAGCACTAGGAAGAATACTTCATGATGCAACTATAGCCAATAACAAATTTGCTGCCATTGGAATAAAAATAGAGGTAGCAAAATCTTTAGAGAATTGAACTACTCTTGGAACCCTAACAGCATACTATCTACCCAGAAGAAATAAACAGAACGAAGTACAATAGAATTCAGAAGCAAAATAAGAAGGTTGCAAAACCCACTGGCATCAAGCAAGAAAGATGAAAGGACAGATTCAAATAGAAGGAAAATTAGAAATCATACTAAAAAACTTTATGCAGTTCTACCGAAAATTAATTTGCAGAAGGGGTTCGTCACAAACACCAAAGCAAGAGAAACAAAAGAGAGACAAATGAATCGAACAAGCTAACTGATGACTGAAATGTATAAATTTACTTCTTAGAAATAATCATCACACAATCATAACGCTTACTTAAATATTGGGTCAGGTGATTAAAACTAACCGAAACCTGGTGAGCTATTTGCAAGCGCGACAGCCATGAGAACAAGCCGAACTCTATCTTCGATGGCACTATCAGAAAAGAATCGAACTTTAGATCAATGCATAAACCCCACTGCTTCTGGATTCACTACCCCGTATCATAAGCTTTCATCACCAAGGAAGGGAGTTTGAAGTAGAGGAGAAACAAAGTTGATCAGAATCTCTTATTCCTTCATGCCTTAACTATTAAAGACGGCATAAATACTCATAAAAGCACACTGATCCGGACATTTACTCCATCTCCGAATCTAGCCTCCTCTATAAATCCCTAGCGCCCAACCTGGATAACTTCGAAGGGAATGCAACAGAAGGGGAACGCAGGAAACGTTCCTCTGTAAAACTGCTCTTCTTCTACGTTCTCAGAAACCGGAAAGCACCAGCCTTTAACACCATAGCAGGTGGCTTTTAAATTGCCGCTTAGCCTCTTCCGTGCTCTGGTGCAAATTCTTACTGATTATCACAGATCTGAATAGTCAAAGGACGAACAAGTTAAGCCAGCTTACCTTATTTTGCTCGGAACACCAAATCGCTTCACAGGTTCAGACCAACCTTCCAGTTTCTCCAAGCATCCTTCAAACAGCGAAAGAACACACCGATTGAAGCATAAATGAAAAAAAAAAATCTCCAAATCAACAATCGAACCGTTGTAAATTGATCAATAACGCTCGTTTTTTTCCCCCTTACCTTATAGAACCTCAAGAACTGCGATCAGAGAGCCCAGCAACGCGACAGCTAAATCGATTCGATCCTTAAAACTTCGAAACAAGAACAAGATCAAGAAGAAGATGCAGAGTGATGGAAAGGGGCGACTTTTATTATTTATATTGCTTCCTCATCTTTGTCTGTGCTGCTCCTTCGGCGACGCTGTCTCCTACCAGCAACATTTCGCGCAGACAACCCCAGAAAGAGGACGTGGCGAGCGCCCAGTGGCATTGCAAGAAACTTCACTGCAACGCCCCAACATCGTACCGGAAATGCGGATCCGGGTTCGCGGGCGAGGGAGTTGGTTGGAACTACAGAAATGCCACGGACGCGGTAGCGTGTGGATGGCTGCTTTGTTTGCTGCATTTATCACGTGACAGGCGGCAGATAAACAATAAATTTTTATTATATTATTATTATTATTATTGAAATAAAATCTAGTGAAATTTTTTATTTAATTTGTTTCTCATGGTTTGATTGGACATGAGGACAGACGATAACGTGGGCGACTGGCATGGGAACAGGGACGTGATCATTAGCCATGCAGATACTTATCCATTTGTTTATTTAATTATTTAATGTGTCAAAATCATGCAATTTTATAATTCAGATCAAAGTCAAAACAATAGTACACAGTGGCAATGATTGTTACTCGTATTAATTAAGATGCAATGTCAAACAAGAAAGGAGGAATTATGAGTTCTTTTATAATTATTTAAAGAAGACTTTCGATCAAAAGTCAAAAGATGTTGTTTTCAACTCATGGAGTCTCCATTTTGAGATTTTTTTAATCAAATGAGCACTTCTAATATTGTTCATATCTAAATTTCAAATTGAAGAACAGGCATAAAATTATATTAATTAAATCAGTAAATCCATCAATAGTGAACAAGAAGAAGTGAGAGAGCTACATATAATCAATCTAAACGAAGGACTAAACTTGAGAGTTGTGAACTCATTCAGTGATCTTGATGGGCTTTCAAGCAGATGCCAAGGGAACTAACTCATTCAGTGATCTTGATGGGCTTTCAAGCAGATGCCAAGGGAACTAACTCATTCAGTGATCTTGAAGGGCTTTAACATTCTGGTAAACTGAGCAGTCGAGGAGGACTGGAAATGTAAGCTCAAATTGAGAAGCAACAGACGAAATCTGAGAGATCAATCGGCAGTCACTCGTAGCGAAACTTAGGATGCACAGCAAATACACCGGGTCGTGCTTCGTTGAAATGATATCTACACAATGGCATGAAAGAAGTTTAACATACCAGAAATTTAAAGTGCAGTGTATCCACTATTTCACCTGTTTTCAGTGAGAAAATTTTTTATTGCCAAAGGAAGTGAAGCTTGTCCTCTGCTATGCTTACCTATCCCTGCAAAAACATGAGCATTTCCAACTGAGACAAGGAAAATGAATCTGTGGCACGAGTGATTTAGTTATTCATGTCACACAAAATGTAATAGGATTGGCAAGATATACAAGCAGTCCACATATGACAGTTGACAAAAGGAATGAGTGGATCAAATTGGAGCATTGATATACACTTCAAAATGCAAAAAATCATGTATTGAAATTAAAAAGAGGACCATAAAATATGGGCTTCTACACGAAAACCTTAGGAGCAAGTATATGCGCTTACATGCTGAAGTGGTTTTACAAAAACTAATGTGCATACCTGTAATTACTTGTAATACTGATTGCCTTTGCGACACTGATTGTCTTTGCAGAGAAGGATTCGGACTAGGTGGGGTATGATGGTTCCTGATTTCAGATTCCAGTACATGAAGATGTTGAGCGAGTGCCTTCACTGCTTCAGATGCATGCAGACCATGCAAGTCTAACTTCCACCGATCATCCTGGCTGTTTCTAGCGTGCAAGATTTCTTCTGCTGCCTTGTGGTTCAGTTTATTAGCGGCTACCCACTCCTTTTGAGCTCTCACCGAAAGCTGCCGTGCGGAAACATGATCACCCCTTGAGTATGCATTACTAGCAGCCCGCACATGTTGTGATGCTGCCCTGTTATCAAAATTGTTTTAGAGATACACAAGGTAGGTAAAATAACAAAATGCCAACTTCCTGGAGTATTTAGATAGACTTGTAAACATCCTAACTCCTTGGGATTCTAAGAACATGTACAAGACCACACAAATAAAATATTCAGATTATGCAATAAAACACTAACAGCAATCAGTAGATGGATGGTTCTCTCAGCCAAAGCCTACCTTAGAACATTTCATGGTCCTATCTTCCAATTAATTGTTTAGCCTTCTCAAAATATTCCAAGCAATCAGATATTTTAAAAATTTAGTTGTATGCAAGTGAAATAATTTGTGTTTTTGTCACACAACTAGATTGTTCAGCCAAACAGGTGCAACTACAAAGATGAGGTTGACTCATTTGTACATGAATTTCTTATCAACTAGGAATTGCAAAATCAATTACAGTATCTGGAATCTACCCAAAGTGCATTTGGCATCTTTTCCATGTCATATAATTTATTATGCCTATCTTCTAAATGACAATCTGGCTTTCATATTGTCTAAAGTCTTTGCAGCTCTGGTCATAGCTTTCATAATCTTTATTCCTATTTATGAAATTAACATTGTCAAGCAGTAAAAGTCAACCCTATGAAATATTATACCTCACCATCTTCAATGCATCTTTTCGGTGATTCAAGTAGACATCATCTTCTTCCCATTCAGGTTCAGCTGGTATACATAATAATTTATTTGATATAGATACTTTATGTACATTATCTGACAGCAGACTGTCTTTCTGAATGCAGTAAATTTCCTCTTCACATTTGTCCTTCTTTATCAGAGTGATTGGATCAGAAAAGCTAGCTTCTGCCTCAGTTTTACTATCAGTTGAAGCCATATCTTTAAGAAGGACAGAAGCTTGGTCTATGTCATCATTAACGGCAGATAATACATCTTCAATCAACTGTTGATCAGCCCAAGTATGGGCATCCATTAGACGCTTCATAGCAGAAATTCCTTGAGTTTTAGCAGTACCCTGATGATCAACATACTTTTGGCACATGTTATCAGTTTTTACCCCAATTTTGAAGCTAGTCTCAAGTGGTGGGTGTTCTAGATTGTGTTGAACTACAGAAGTAAAGGGCTTCATGGGTTTGAAGTTGTTACTTATCAAACTTTTTGTTGCCAATGAAGAATGTAGGTTTGAGAGGGAGGGGAAGGCATCCACATTCTCTTTAGGCCCATCACATTCTTTTTTACGATGCTTGCGATCAAAGGCAGCCCAACCAGGATTTTCAACCTTAGGCTGCTGCATATTGAACCCAAAATAGGTTTCACAATCTTGAAAATGCAAGAAAGTTGGACACGTCTTCCCAGGAAGATGAATTAACTTGAGAATATTGCACTAGTTTGTAACCCAACTCAATTCGTCAATATCTTTGATCTGAAAACAAGTAGAATAGTCAAACATCATAATAAGCACAAGGAAATCAGAAGATAATTCAGTATCTAAGGAAGTTTCTAGAGTGATGTTAAATAATAAAGCAATCACAATAAAAATAAAGAACATAGATGAGCATAGAAGATAATAGAGTTTTTAAAATAGACTATAAGCAAATTACAGTACTGTCGTTTCAACTACTTGAGACTCAAACCTCACCAAGATAAATTATTTTACCAAAGAAATAAATATTAATACTACAGATACCAGAGTCTTAACATTTGAAGCAAAATAAGGTTATGAAAAAAAAGGTAACACTCTGCAAGTCAAATGTCCATAGATAACCCATACACTAACAAATGCTTTATGTTGCATAGGCATATTGAAGAACCTTCAGAACAAAACCTTCAGCTACTTTTGAACAATATGATGGGGATGAAGAGTGTTGTATATTTGGGAGGATTAATATGGGCCATCAATCATGAAACAAGGCAGTTTTCTAGTTGGATGAGTTGTTCTCTCGATCCAGCAGTCGATGAGTTGTTTCTACTAGAAGATTGTGATGATTTTGATATTTGAGAAGCTGGTCAAGAAGAGAGAAAAAAGTTGGTGCAATACAGTGTAATAAGATTGGTATAGAAATGGTTTTGAAGGTCATGAAGTGTTCCTGATCAAATTTCATTTGGTGATAGGAGGCTTAACTGACTAACTCTTTAGTTATGATATGTAAACAAATGTTTTTTCTTTATGATTTTATCCTACCACTTAGTTGGGCCATCAATTTAAACTATTTGAGTATCATGTGTTTTCTTTCATAACTTCCCGTATTGGTGAACTAAAATCTAGTTCTTAACCATTCATGCAGAGCGCATTATCACTAAAACTCCTCAGTACAGTCTCGTGCCACTTAGCTCGTTTGTATAAACGGAGTCTGCGAAGATCACCTTTATCCACTGTAGCAACTAATGCAAATAACTACTAAAGTTGCAATTTTACAAACTCACATTCTGAACATGGAATTTGTTTCCCCTTTTTGTATTCTAGAAGTTATGATGAACTTGAATTGGAAAGACGTCCCCTTTACATCAAGATTAGTTCAAACAAAAATTAACAAATCCTACAAAGCAATTAATAATATAATCAAAGTGACAAAATTAACAAGAAGCAAAAGGGGGCAAAAAGAGAGAGCAATTTTGAAACAAGTAACGAAAATCCAAAAGAAGGAAGAAGGTTTAAAATTTCTCCAAAAGGAATTAACATGATGCATAATAGGACATACTCCTGAAGGAAGAAATTGAAGGTTACTTTCTCCCGCTACTTCGAATCCCGGTTCCGCATCTCTCGAAACCATGGCGTCGAGCGGACAACGAAAGGGAGATCTGATGGGCGGCAAGCAAAGCTAACAAGATGGCGCAGCACGGAGGCGGAGATCAAATTGCTAGAATCCATCCGCGCCGGCGACGTTGATTCCCCTCGACGACGAGAACGAGGCGAATTAGGGCTCTGCTTCGTCGGGAAGATATCTCAACGAGGCAAGCGACAACCATAT
>JBBMKF010443181.1:0-13421 GCA_037834155.1 Curcuma caesia
CCGTAGTTAGTAATTTAGGAATCGGCGATCCTGAAGGATCGATTGACTTAGTCTTTTGTAGACTTTATCAATTGATCTAGGCGGGATAAAATTTTTGTCCTGTGGGGTTCTATTCTTTTCAGAGCGGATGGAATCCGGAACGCGAGACGGAGATCCAGAACGCCAACACTTCCTCTGTTGGCCCGTCACTACCTCTAGGTTATAGTTGCAGTGTCGGACAACAACCAGACAACAGGAAATCAAACCGTGAAGGAGTTTCTTTTGATGCCTTGGCTACTATTACTGTGAGCAATTATTATTGTAAGAACTTCGACGCCATTAGGCCTGCTACCTCTTGTCGATAGCGAACCTTCTAACCTTCGAATGACGACTTCATCGCCTCCGTTCACTTCATTTCGTATCGTCGAGTTGCTTTGTGCAGTCGGATATCGAATCGAAACATGAGTCCTTTCTCAGATCATTTTGTCTCCCTCCTGCGACTAGTATCAAAATGGAGACATGACACGTGACTTAGTAAAGTCGTCTAATAGAGATCTCGACGTGAATACAAGTAGAGGTATCTTTTCTAAAGGTTGTTTGTTGATATCATTTCCACTTCACATCATTCAACAAGTATAATTTAATTATGTTATTTATTTCTATGATTATGTCTACACATGCATGTATTCTTGTATGTATGTGATATGCATATTGTAATAATTTAGATTATTATGCTTTCACTGCTTGTTTATCAAAATAAAATTTTAAAATGCACATAAAGACACCCAACAGATACATTGGTGTTTTCATGTTTTTCTTCACCACATAGACATATTGATTACCCTTTGGATGAATTCTTTCATAATCATACGTTGAGATAAAAGATATTGCATTTATCAACATTCATCATTAGTAAAATTAAAATCCTAGAATTACCATCCATAATAGCTTTCTCATTGTTTTCTCTCAATCGCTTTTGGTTCTTTACCACAACACAACTTTTCTCGATTCTCTAGATAATCCCCTTTGCAAATAATTTGATACTCGACAACACAGTCCCAATGAATATTATTTTTATTACTTGACGATATCGTGCACTTGTGGTATGACCACATCAACTACTTATGATACAATTATTTATACCTCTTGAGAATTCATAGTCTGTTGAAGGTATTTAAAGTTAAAGTTGGAAATAAAATGGGCAAGAAGGTTAAGGCCATCAAATCTTACTGTGATGGTGAATACTATGAAAGATATGAAGGATCAGGTAAAGGGAACAGACACACGAATAATTATAGTGCTACAAAGGGTTCAAAAGTGATTATAGAATCAACTATAATTTTTCGATTGATTAGGAATCATGATGTACTATTAAGTGTCATTCATGATTGATCCATAATTAATAATTAATTATGGATGACTAACACATACTGACAACTTATAAGGTCAAGTGCATTATAAATTTATCCAAAAGACATAAAATGAGTTTGAGAATTAGATTCTTAAATCGATAGAAATTGAGTCTGATTGGACTAGACAAAGTCAAATGTGGAAGATATTTTGTTATAACGGAAGTGCAGATGAGCCACGTCTTTTGAAGATGAATTGGACCCTCTTTGGTTTAATTTTAATTAAAAGATGATTTGATTTTAAACCAACATGGTTTAGTCTTGAATCAAACTTAAGACTAATGGTTTGAATTTTGATTTAGCGGATACTGGTTTGGATTCGCTAATTAAATCCGTTAGGAGATCTATAAATAGATCCAGATAGAAGAGAGAAATAAGATTTTTTTATCTTTAGGATTTAGGTTTTTGATCCTCTCTTCTCTCCCTCTTCTCCTTGCCACCATTGACCACTAAAGGGCTCTCCTTTATGCTGCCGCCCAGCACCACTGGGGGGCTTATTGCCACTGACCAACACTGCTGGAGACTTATTCTCTGACCCCTCTTTCCTCTGCGACAAGCCATCTGTTGGGATTATCCCGGTGCGTTGTATGTGTTTACATGTTTCGCAAACATACGCAACAGAAGAAAAATAATAATTAAACCTAATTATTACAATACTCGCAATACACGCATGCAAATACAACAGGCACAAGACATGATTAGAATTTAAAATTTTTAGAATAATAAATACTTTACGCGTACTTGGTGTATAACGCTCAACGAGAATAGCATCAATCGAGTGACCCTTGTCGGAGTTTCGCTTCTACTAGTGATTCACACCAAGCTCTCGTCTGGACGGCTTTCTATGTCATGAATCACATCACCGTTTTCGGTATTTGTCAATGATTGGCAACAGACGATACGAGAGAAAATCTCATTCCAAAAAATACGCAACAATATTTATCACAATCATTTTTCGGGACTTTCTAACTATCACTGATAATCGTATTCTTGGTATAATTTTCGGTGGTCAATCTTTGATCACCAATTTGAAGCAAATGGTCTGAACTTTAACCAACAAAACGGAATTATCTCTAGCGACTTCACAAGCTAGGTGGTGATCAGTGAGCTCCGGCAATGCCAAACAGCCGAAGTGCAAGCTCTGACAGTGGTTTAAGGTCGTGGCCATGGATGGCAAGATCCAGGAGAAGATTCAAAACCTCCAACTAATCCCTATCTTGCAGGAAGCAACAAACAAGAGGTGGTGCGATTAGGGTTCTTTGATCGGTGACAAAGAAAACCCTTTTCCTAGCGTGCTAGCGAAGAAGATCGACCGACCAAATTACTATTCTAGAGAGGAAGGAGGATGTCATTGAAAAACTTCTCCTACAATCGGCCACCGTGACAAGAAGACCAAAATCGCAATTAGGGAAAAGTCGGTTGTCACTTGTCAACACGATCGGGAAGCTAAGCCACGTTCAAGAGGGAAGGTCGATGCTCAGAAGAGGAGGTGCGGCAATCTTCTCGGTCAGTCATTGCTGCCCGGGGAGAGGAGGTGCTGAAGACCTTCTCTGCTCTGCCATCAACCACCGCTGCTGCTAGCCACCACAGGCAACCACCGCTGCTCGCGATCGGGAGAAATAGAGCGCTCGGGAGAGGTTTTGGCCGACGACATTCTCGCGGAGGAGAGGCTCGGGTGACGACGACTTTGCTCTCGACGGATGGCGCAAACAGGGAGGAAGAAGCGACTTCTAGGGTTTGCCTCCAAGCTCTTCAATGTGGGCGGCTTCCTTTTAAAATGCGATTCTCCCGAGTTTACCATTGGCAAACGCGATTATGGAGAAGGAGTCGCGTGAGGAAATTGGGTCACCAACAAATGCGTGATCGTGAGATCGCGATCCCCTACGTGTGCGATGGCCGAGCGAGGAGAAGAGAAAACTCAGAGTTTAGGCTTGAACTGAGTTCAACTAAATGGCTACTGTAGCAAATCGGATTGAACCGATACTATAGTAAATTGGGTTTATTTTGATTCAAAACTAAATGACTTGGTTTAATAACTAAACGACTTTCGATTTGACCTAAATCAATTTTGTTCATTTCATCTTCACAAGACGAAGCCCATCATTGCTTCCGTTTTGTCAAAATATCTCCCATCATAAACCAAATCAAATTGGTTCAATTTGATTCAAAATTGAATCATTTGGTTTAATAACCAAAATACCTTAGATTTTAACTAAATTAATTTTATTTATTTTATCTTCATAAGACGAAGTCCATTATTTTATTTTTGTCCGATCCAATCAAATTTTATTTCTCTTGATTAGAGAATCTAATTCTCAAATTCGTTTTAAATGTTTAAAAAACTTGTAGTGTATATAATCTAATAGATTTTTGATTATATTGACTGTCTGTAATAATTTTTTGTTAGTCTTATTTTTCATGCTTGTTGTCGAACAATCTTTTCCGTTCACGAACCAAAACCACTCAAGCTTGGATGTTCTTCTCCTGTATCAGTTAATTAACGTTAGTTATTTCACAGTGTATCGTTCAAAGAATATAGTAAATAAAGAATAATTGTCAATGAAATAAAGCGAGAAAGAAATATTCTTTATTAATTTGAAATAGTAATTCCATAAAAATAAAGATCTATTTGAAATAATTATTACGTGGAGAACATATTTTCTCAATCTTAAGATAGAAGAATGCATTCTCTATCTTCTTTTGGAAATTATTAACACATGGAAACAAAAAATGGCCGCAAGATCGACTAGATTCAATCTCGTGTCTTCTGCAAATGGTGAAATCCATCATCTTAGCGGCCCCATGACCATCTGTGAAAAGATAAATCGAGAAACTACAGTTGATCACGACGCAGAAGAGTATTATCTGATTTCGTTAGGATTCGAATTTTTGTCCTCTTTTGTAACTCTGTTACATCGTAACCAACTCAATTATGTCTCAGGAGTACCAGACCAGATTCAATCTCAGTCAATACACACGCAAACAATTATAAAAATTAATATCCTCTTTATATTGGTTTTGATTCTTTCCAAACTCGAGATAAAAGATAGGCGAAGGATTCAGATTCAGATTCCGACAACGCAGCAGCGCACTCCACACCACAAAACTCATTGGATCTGATTTACATGGGCCGGGAGGCCCAACGACAGAAAAACGATGCCGGGAGTCCACCCACCGTTGGATGTGGTTTCCGCGGGTTCTCTCTCGCTTCCAACGCACCACGTTGCCATATCGCCTCGACCGAGGCGATACATTGGCATCGGCGTCGGTTCCATCCATTGCCCGTCGTTATTTATTCCTCCTCCCCTGTAGTTAGCTCCCCACTACGCTTCTCCCGTGCCCAACTAAAATCGAATTAATTGAAAAGGCAAGACAAGGGGGTAAAAAAAAGAAAGCAAAACGATTCCAACTCCTTCCTGTCTCTCTCTCTCCGGATCTGTCACGGAAGCGAAAAGAAAAAAAAAAGGAAAATGAAATGAAAATTAGAAGACCAAACCGAGAACCGGAGCTTCAAACCCTAACCCTAGGTTCCCCGCCTTCCACCCCTACCACTACGTCCCTCTCCTTTCGTCTTCTCCGCCCTTCCCCTCTCCTCCAGGTCTCGCCCTAGGCGAGCTTGCCTTCCTCCACCCCTACGATTCCGGGGATGTCGCGCTGACGCCCCCGGGTCGTGATGAAGGGTAAAGGGACCGACCTCCGTTCCGATGCCGCCGAGAACCCTTCCTCCGCCTCCTCCCCGCCTTCCGGCTTGGATCTTTTCTCCCAGGCGAGGAAGGCGCTCTCAGTCCGATGCCCCTTCGACGGCGAGGAGTCTACGCCTAGGGTTCCGACGCTGCCTTCTCGTTTGGCCTCTTTTCTCGCTCGCGCCTCCGAGAGCCACAAGAAGCAACGAAAGGTCGCGGGGGAGAACGCTGAGAAGCCGTCGACGCCTGGTAAGCCGCCCACTGTTTGGGATGAAACTGAAGAGTACTTTCGGCCGCTCACTCTGTCGGACGTCGACCTACTGGTTCCGACACTCGAGTTGGGTCCAGGTTCAGTAGATTCCTGCCTAATTATGCCAGTTCTTGGAAATTGGGCGGAGCGTAGCAAGACAGTTGGGGAGTCGGAGCCTTCTGCCCCGCAATTGAATTCCGTTTCATTGCCTGAGAAAGAACAACAACTCTTAGACCTTCAAACAGAGGAGACAGAGAAAGTTCAAGATGGCCAGAAGGTGCCTCTTTCTGAAGCAGATGGGATTCCGGCTCCTGGAGACGGTGCATTATTAGCTGAAGGAGAAGAAGAAAATGATCGTAGTTTATCTTTTCATTGGCTTTTGGGTTCAAAGGAACGTTTCAATCTCACGTCTCAGCGCCCAAACAAGAATCGGAAGCTCCTGGGTGGAGATGCTGGCTTGGATAGGTTGCTACTGCTTCCTCATTCACATTCAGGAGCTGAAATATGTGATGCATGTTGCACTGCAGAGAGTAGAGCGAAGTCGAACAAGTTGCTTCACTGCCATTCTTGCAAGGCTTTGGTGCACCAGAAATGTTATGGGGTAAATGAGGCTTTGGACGGGGCTTGGGTTTGTTCTTGGTGTAAGCATTTGGAGAAAGCAAGTAAAGTCATACAGGGAAGGCCATGTTTTCTTTGTCCCAGGGAAGGTGGAGCGATGAAAGAACTAAACATTGGTCCATCTGGTTACCCTAGCGATTATGGTACATTTGTGCACCTGTTTTGTAGTCTGTGGGCACCAGAAGTGTTCGTCGAAGACGCTGCTTCAATGCAATTGGTTATGAATGCTGGCAGTATAGATGATAATCGGAGGAGGTTGGTCTGTCATTTATGCAAGGTGAAGCATGGTGTATGTGTAAGATGCAGCCATGGTAATTCTATTCGTTGTTTCCCTTGCTGTCCTTTGTTGCTAACATATAGCTTGATGTCTTATTTCTTCATGTTTAATATTTAGGCTATGTTTTCTATGAGGGAGTGAATTTGTGAGGGATGTAGAATAAGACAAGTGAAACAAATTTAGAGGAAAAGGATAATGTGCTGTATCCTTCGTTTGTGTGTTCCTTGGAGGAAAGAATCAAGAGATTAATTTTTCCCACCATTTTTTTAGAGGGAAAGAAAGAGTGAGGGAATTTTAAATTTAACAAATTGTTTTTCTAAAAACTAAAAAAAGATTAAAAAGAGCTTTTTTCAAGCTAGTGGCATTGGATAGCTAATTGTATTTTCCATCTGATTTGGATAGAAGCCAAATGAATTACAACTGGCTAAAGAGTTCTCTTACTGTTTCTTTCCTTCCATTTCCCTTAAAGGTAGTGGAGGGAAATAGGATAGCTTCATTCCCCTCCTCTGATATTATGTTTTCCCTTCTATTATCTTCTAAATAGGTTGTTCTAGTATTCATGTTTGCACAATTCTCATCATTCCTTTGTAACAAGTTGTTAGTATCTCTCCTGCTATGCTGTATATCATGCAACACTCTACTCGCAAGCAACTGCATCAACTGTATGTTATATCATTGTTGTGAATTTTTCTTTGGTCAGATTAGTGCCCTGATGAGTGCTTGGTTTATAAATTTAATATATTCAAAGAGAGAAACTTGGAGTGATTTACTTTGTTTCTTTGGTCAGTTTGGTTCAGTTTGTGCCAAATGGACACAAACATGGCGATGCCTTTTATTTTATGGATAGCGTGAAGAGTTATTTTTGAACAGTTAAGATTGTCTTGCTACCATTAATGAGCTCTGCAAGTCTCTTGGATCTGCAGTTTTCTTGTTTTTCTCTTTAGTTATTGTCTTGATAACTGGTTCAGCTTTGATACTTCAGGAACATGTAGAACATCTTTCCACCCTATGTGTGCTAGGGAGTCAAAGAATCAGATGGAGATTTGGGGAAAATTTGGGTGTTCTAATGTAAATCTTCATTGTCTCTCTTCTTTTCTGTGACTTTTTGTATTTTATTAATCTCTTCATCAAAACTTTTCTTCTCTTACACCTTATAGGTTGAGTTGCGAGCTTTTTGCTCAAAACACACTGCTTTCCAGGATGTGAAAAGTGTTAAAGACTTCCCTACTAACTTCTTAATGGCTACTGATGACCATTCTATGACAGACAAGCCTTCAATCAATATTCCCTCTGCCAAAAAGTTGCCAAAATTACGATTTACTCGCAAGAATAGAGATAAAAACTACATGCAAAATGAAATTGCAAAGTTCACTTCTGAGAAAATAGTCCAGGTGGAACCAGGTGAGCAAGATACTGTAGGAAGTAAGCTTAATCTTGATAGTGGTCAAGCAGGTTCTACTACAGAGATGGCTTCTGTTGGAGCTATTGACAGTGAAATTGTTAAACGAAGTACCGCTGATGTCCCTGCAATACTTAGAGAGGTAATATTCACCAACTCACAACCATTGTCATGTTGCTGGTAGTGGGTTATTTTTCTCTTTGTTGGTCAATCTGTTGTTGGAGGCAGCTTTGGCCTCCTTGTTTCTAAATTTCCCTAGTTTGTCAAGTTCTGTCAGCTTTTTCTTTTTCTTTGTTTTGGTAATTTTGGTTGTTGGCTTGATTTTTGGTTTTCTATTTGTTATCCTAACAAAGTTGATGCAGCTTTCTAATTAACATTATATGTAATATATAATCAACTAGGAAATGTTTAAAAAATGTGATGTTAATGGATAAACGTGAGCGACTCAAGAAAACCCAAAAGACCAAACTTGTCTGGACCTACCTAATAATCCCTCATTCTTTAATCTCAGATATTTTTCCAACCTAGCTTGTGCCTAACAACCAGTTACCAAACATTGTTGCATAACTTTGGCTATCAACTATGGTTGTCGAATTGCAGGATAGATCTTAGGATTTTTCTATCATATGACTCAAATTAGGCTAAATATTGTTGCATAATTTTGGTTCTTAACACTATATGTGATATGTAATCAACTAGGAAATGCTTCAAAAATTTGATGTTAATCAATCACCCTGAGCAAATCCTATAGATCGAACTTGTCTGAACCTACCTAGTAATCCTCATCATTAATCTTTAGACATTTTGTTCAACCCAGTTTGTTTCGAACAACTAATTACTATTTGTTGCTGTATAACTTTGGCTAACAACTGTGGTTGTCGAAATTGCAATATGGATCTTAGGATCTTTCAATTATACGGCCCAAATTAGGCCAATCAATCAAAATCCATATGGGATCTTAATTTGTCAGATATCACAAATCTACACTTTGGTTGTTATTGCTGCCAACCATGACAAAGTGAAAAATTTACTTATTAGGCATTTCAAAGTTTGACATTTACGAAGGTATTACCAAAGTACAATCAAACAGAATCAGTTATATAAGAATTAATTTAATCTCCATATAGCTATCATCAGTGTTATAGATGTTACTCATTTTGTTACATAAAGATCTGAAACTAGTTCATAATCATCATAGAAAGGAATTATAACAAAATATATAGACAATGAAAATTCTATCTGTTTGAAAAAAGGAACAACTAATGAGAATATTTACTTTATAAAAAATAGAAACAAACATAGTGACTATCCTACAAATTGAGTCTTCTACATAAAAATGGTTTGGAATATCTTGTTCCAAATAGAATGAGTCTGAATATCTTCTTTCAAATAGAATGACCTGGAATATCTTTATCTAAATCATTCCCTAAATGGAGAGGATTGCTAAACTCCTCAACCTGGAGTATATGTGTTGATCATTTGATCCTTGCTCACTAATTCTTTAAATTTAGCTTATGAAGCTTCTTTGCCAGAATGTTAGCTGTTTGCTCCCTAGTATGAACATGTCATACATACACTCCTGTTTTCTAATTTCTCCTTGATGAAATAGCAGTCAACCTTTACATGTTTTCTATGCTTACAGATGCCTTGTTTTTGTAATATAGCTGTATAGGAGAGCTGCTAGGGAATTTTATTCAGTTAAAAGTCTCCCTAGTGATATCCCTTCTCACATACAGTGAGCCAATGCTCAAGATTCAACCTCTGCCCTGTTTCTTGCAATTATATATTGGTTCTTCTCTATGTCACAAGAAAAGTACAATATCCTGAAATTGATCTTGTATTGACAGAAGAATTTACCAAATCAACATTGGTGTAAATCTCTATTGCCCTGGAACCTCCTTTCTTGAAAAACAAATCCCTATCAGAAGTGTTAGATACCTTAAGATTCTATTACCATCTCCTTCAGTGAGTGTATAAATGGGCTAACCACAGTGACTACAACTCTAATGTTAGACATTAGCCTCAAATGCCACTCTTAACCAATCTACCTATCACTCCTCAATGTCTCACTTGGTATTAGGCTCACTAGGTGTATAGTTTAAAATTTTGAGCCATGCGGTTGGCATGGACGGAATTTACCGTTCTGCCCTCCGACTAACACGACATCGACACCGATACCATCAGTAAAGGGTGGAGCCTCTCGCGGTAGCCTCATGGAGGCTGCGCGAAGGTCGTACGAGGTCGCATGAGGCCGCAAAGATCACATGGAGGCCTCCCCTGACCACGAGGTTTCACGCGAGGCCCCGCGATCAGGCGAGGCATCGCGGAAGGCCTTATGCGACCTCTGCGAGGCCAAGCTGCCTTGCACAACCTTCGTGCAAGAACTCACGATCTTCGCATGAGAATCCGTAGTTAGGTGAGACCTTCGTGCAGCCTTTGCGTGCGACCTCGCGACTAGAGTCGTTAATTTGGGTCGAGCCTCTCGGGTTGGCCCTCCCCATCAAACAATTTAATCGGGTTAGGTTGAAATTTTATTAATCCATTTAAAAGTGGACCTAAACGGGCCAATCCACGCGGGTTGCAGGTACGGGTGGGCCGGCTTGTGGCGGGCTTAGGTTGGCTCGTGGGTTAAGAAGGATTTTTTTTTTTTCAAAATTCAAAACTAAAGTGGAAAACTTAATGGGTTTGTGGGTTGATTCGTCTAATCTGCAATCCAAACTTAAAAATTTCAATCTTTTCTATATAAGCTTATGGGCTGACCCGCCTAACCCGTAACTCATCTGGTCTTGAGTTGGGTTCCTAGTGAGCCGACCCGCCTCGCTCTGCTATATGATAGGTTTTTGATGGACTGAACTGCCCCGCCACTGGCTGACCCGTTTGACAGCTCTACTTGCGGCCAAGCGAGGCCTCCGCGTTGCCTCGTGTAACCTCTACGAGGTAGCTATCTATCTGAGCTCACGACTTCATGGAGCCAGACCTCTATGTTTTTTCCCCTTTCTTGCTTATTTTAATTTTTTTAAATGATTAAAATTTTGTAATTATTAATTATTTTTCTTTTTCCTTTCTATTTTTAAATTTAAAGATTGAAAATTTTTTCTTTCCATCAGTCCATAATGATAAATATAGAAGTTAAGAGAGAAAAAAATTCTTTTTTTAAGGATAGAGAAAAAAATACCTAAAGATAGAAAAAATAAATATAATATAATTTCTAAATACTACTTCAATTAAGTTATATTATGGTTTAATTTTAAACAAATTAAAATAAATTAAATTAAATTTAAATCTATTTGATCTTAATTATCATGTCTACTTGGGTGGAATTTAATTAATCCTAAATTGACTTTTTACTCAATCTTAATTTTTAAAATATTAATTTAATTAATTAATTATTTTATAAAATTATTTAAGATATAAAATTTTTAATTAAGATAAAATTTGGTATTTTGTATGTTCTAGCTTTTATGATAGAGATCGAGAATTAAAATCATCATTTAAGAATTATAATATATAAACTTAACATACCAATCATTTTACTAAATAGAAAATTTATATACTTTTATATATTCTCAAAATAAAAATTACATTAATCCATAAATAATTTGAAGTTTTCAAATTGTTATTTGAAATAAAAAGAATCACTCATTTTATTGAAAATGAGATATATTTATACACAAAGCTAGAAATCTATCTTACATAAGTATCTACAATTAGGAAATTAATTAAGCTAATTAACAGCTAGTATGCTTGACAGATATATATTGCTTTATACAGCTAATAGATATATACTGCTATATATATAGCTAACACTCCTCCTCAAGTTGGAGTATAGATATTAATCATACCCAACTTGTTACAAAGATAATAAATTCGAACCCCATTTAAAGCTTTTGTGAAGATGTCTCCTAGTTATTCACCGGTCTTCACATATTCTATAGAAATTAAATTTTATTGAATCTTCTCACAACAAAATGACAATCAATTTCAATGTGTTTAGTTTGCTCATGAAACACATGATTTGATGCAATATGAAGAGCAGCTTGGTTATCACACCACAATTTTGTTAGTACTGAAGGTTTGAGTCCTATTTCATTCAAGAGTTGATATATCCATATTATCTCACATAGACTTGTGTCATAACTCTATATGCTGACTCTGCATTGGATCGTAACATAATGTTTTGTTTCTTACTCTTCTATAAGACTAAATTTCCTCCAACAAAGATACAATAACCTGAAATAGATCTTCTATCCATTTTGGAACCTGTCCAATCTGCATCTGAAAAATACTCAATATGAGTGTGTCCATGATTTGCATACATAATATCATGTTCGGGTGCTCCTTTCAAATAATACAAAATTTGTTTTACCGCTGTTGAATGATGAATTGTTGGAGATGACAAAAACTGACTGACAACACTAATCGGATATGTAATATCTGAATGAGTTACAGTAAGGTAATTCAACTTCCCAACCAACCTTCGATACCTTTTAGGATGTTCAAATAGTTCTCAATCTCTTGTGAGATGCATGTTATGAGTTATTAGAACATTATAAGGTTTTGTCCCCAATTTTTCTATCTCAGTTAATAGGTTGAGGACATATTTTCTCTGAGATAGAAATATACCTTTTTTATTCCTTATAACTTCAATGCCTAAAAAATACTTTAGCACCCTCAAGTCCTTCGTGTGAACCTGAGTATGAATGAAAGACTTAAGAGATGTGATTCTCGTAGTATCACTTCCAGTGATAACAATATCATCTATATATACAACTAACAGGATGATACGAGCTTCTGATTGCTTGTAGAACACAGAATGGTCAGATTTGCTTTTCATCATACTAAATTTGTCAACAATCTTACTAAATTTTCTAAACCAAGCGCGAGTACTCTATTTCAAACCATACAAAGATTTTCGAAGATGGCAAACTCGCCCTGACTCTCCCTGAGCAACAAAATCAGGAGATTGCTCCATATACATCTCCTCCTGGAGATCTCCATGAAGAAAAACATTCTTGATATCAAGTTGATGTAAAGACCAATGATGAGTAGCAACTATTGAAATAAACAATCGAACATATGTTAATTTTATAACAGGAGAAAAAAATGTTATACCATAGGTCTAAGCATAACCTTTTGCAACAAGTCAGGCTTTCAATCTTGTAACTAACCCATCCGGATTGACTTTAATTGCGAAGACCCTTTTGCATCCTATAGTCTTTTTCCCTGATGGTAAATCGACCAAGTCCCAAGTGCCATTGTCATCAAACATTCATCTCCTCTATCATTGTCTCATACCAAACAGGATAAGTAGGATAGAAGACATGACTCCACGGACAGTTTTAGGAATAGAAATAGAGTCAAGTGAAGCAATAAAAGAGCAAGAGGAAGACGATAAGCCGTTATAATAAACAAAAGAAGTAGGATAAGTACACTGACATTTACCTTTGCGTAAGGCAATAGGGAGATCATTACTTGGGACTGGATCTGCTGACAAAGGAGGAGGTGCAGAACATGAATCAAGAGGTTGCCGCCTGGAGTAGACTTGAATAATAAGAAGTTTGACAGAATCTGGTTCTGAGACAGGTGCGGAAGATTTGATAGAATATGCCAATAAATCATCATAAGGTGTCTTCTATGAAGGTAACATCAATTGAAACAAGATATTTGTTAATGTTGGGACAATAACACCTATAACCTTTTTGAAGACGAGAAGGAAGACACATTTTAAAGATTTGGGGTCTAATTTAGTGATATACAGACAAACATCACGAATAAAATAAGTGCTACCAAACATCCTAGGGTTAAT
>JBBMKF010443227.1:0-13416 GCA_037834155.1 Curcuma caesia
TAATAATAATAACACGGGGAATCTAGAAAATGTTAAATTGCAACTGCTTGATAAAAAAAATGAAAATCAAGAATTTGATTCAAAATCAAAAAGTAGAAAAAAGTAAGTAATAAACTAATAAAAAGATGGAAACATAAGCTAAATACAAAAAAAGATAAGAAGAGATGCGTCCGCCCCCTATATATTTGATACCTTCTCCTAGAATAAAACTAAAAACCCCAACCCCGTTGGTCATCCCATCAATTACTCGTCGATCAAAAAAATGAGTAAATTCAGCTAATCCTCTTATCCCACCAACAAAAAATCTTGTATAAAAAGCATCTATGTAAGCACGATTATATGACCAATCATATATGCCATTTTGAATTTTGTCCCACAGAATTCTCTTAGGACCCTTTTTAACAAAAGAGTTAATGAATTCTAAATTTTTTAAAGAAGAATAAATGGGTTTATATAAAAAGGATGCTATAAATATTCCGAAATAAGCTATACTGACTGAAAGAACTGCATCCTTTAAAAATTCATTCCAATCCATCGAATTATTGGACTTTGGATGCAAAAGATTTATAGATGGAGCTAACCATTTCGATAAGATATCCAAATTAACTCCTTCCTGGTTGAAAGGAATTCCTATAGCTCCAACAAACAAAGTAAAGAGTCCTAATACAAATATTGGGAATAGCATAGTATTGGCCGATTCATAAGGATAGGAAAAAACCGCTTTATGTTCAAAATGAGCAATAGTCATAAAAGGTCGTGTCATCTTTCTTCCATTTTTATCAATTGGATATTTGGTTTTTGAAAAAAAATAAGTACTTTCATTATTATTCATTAGTAATAAACAAGAGTTTTTCTTAATTCCGTTTTTACCCCATAGAGATAGTGAATAGAAAGGGGTTTTGTGTTTCCCACGATAATTTTGAAAATGAACGTTTAAATGCCCTTCAAAAGTAAGTAAATAGATCCGAAACATATAAAATGCGGTTAATCCCGCCGTGGCCCAAGCTATTATTGCGAAAATTGGCGAATACAACCAACTATCATTAAGAATTTCATCTTTGGACCAAAAACAAGCAAGAGGTGGAATACCACAAAGAGAAAGTGTACCTAATAAAAATGTGATTTTGGTAATTGGTACATGTTTTCTTAAACCTCCCATAAGACCCATATTCTGGCTTTTAGCTGGAGAATATCCAACAATAGTTTCCATTGAATGAATAATGGATCCGGATCCTAAAAATAATAATGCTTTGG
Organism: Curcuma caesia; assembly: GCA_037834155.1. Classification (NCBI taxonomy): domain Eukaryota; kingdom Viridiplantae; phylum Streptophyta; class Magnoliopsida; order Zingiberales; family Zingiberaceae; genus Curcuma; species Curcuma caesia. The sequence goes on from JBBMKF010443227.1 coordinate 1,255, forward strand.
AATAAGCATGAGTAATCAAATGAAATAAAGCGCTTCGATAAGACCCCATACCTAGAGCTAACATCATATAACCCAATTGAGACATTGTGGAATAGGCTAAACCTCTCTTAATGTCTTGTTGAGCAAGAGCTAAAGTAGCTCCTAATAATACTGTTATTATTCCTATAACCGAGATCAAATACATTATGTAAGGTATAACTCTGAAAAGAGGAAGAAGCCGAGCTACAAGAAAAATTCCCGCCGCTACCATAGTAGCAGCATGTATAAGAGCCGAAATCGGAGTAGGCCCCTCCATGGCATCAGGTAACCATATATGAAGGGGGAATTGGGCAGATTTAGCAACTGCACCGGCAAATAAGAGAACAGCGCATAACGTAACAAATACAAAATTTACCTCATTATTATAAATCAAGTTATTGAATATTTCGAATAAATCCCTAAATTCGAAACTCCCCGTTATCCAATAAAAACCTAAAATTCCTAATAATAAACCAAAATCCCCTACACGATTAGTTACAAACGCTTTTTGACAAGCATTTGCCGCAACAGGTCGTGTAAACCAAAATCCTATTAATAGATAAGAACACAGCCCAACCAATTCCCAAAAAATATAAATTTGTATCAAATTGGAACTAGTAACTAATCCCAACATGGAAGTACTGAAAAAACTCATATAAACAAAAAATCTCAAATATCCTTGATCATGAGCCATATAATTATCACTATAAATAAGAACCATAATTCCAACAGTAGTGATTAATATTGACATAATAGAAGTAAGTGGGTCGATCAAGTATCCGAAGTCTAAAGAAAAATCATTATTGATGATCCAAGACCATCCATATTGATAAAAAGAACTGCTATTGATTTGCTGAATAGACAGGGAGATTGAAAAAATCATGACTATGCTTAACAATACAACACTCTGAAAAGCCCACATACGGCGAAAACTTTTTGTTGCCGTTGGAAAAAGAATAAGTCCCGCTCCTATTAACATAGGGACTGGAAGTGGAATGAAAGGTATGATCCACGCATATTCATATGTCTGTTCCATAAAAAAGTTTTGAATTCTTAATTAATTGTTTCCGATTCACCGGATCTTACCTCTTTTGAAAGGAGTCAATAAAAAGTAAAAATATGGACTAACTTAAACTAATTTTAAACTTAAATAGAATTTTCTATTCTTCCTTATTCTGAGTCTTTGCTAAATACTTCAACTATTGAAATCACGAAGTTACAATTGGTCAAATGATATGAAAGGGATTAATTACTAGTCTCCTTTGAAATAGGACTATTTTTGATCCAAGTTTGACCAGTGAATCGAACGAGGATTCAAGTTTTTCATTTCCTGAAGTAAAAACGCGGTTCTTATCTTTAAACCTTTCGAGGTATTTTATTGCATGTAAATGAAATGTGGAACCATAAATAGAAATCGAATATTTTTGGGATTCGTTATTTTCTTTTTGATTTTTATTAAGTTCAATTTCTTAAATTCAATTAATTTTCTTTCTTCATTTCTACGGAAAAGCCGATTATCTAATTCTATAGGTATAGATTTGATGAATCAAAAAGAATGTGAAATTGTGAAATAAAGAATACCTGTCAATAGAGAATCTTTTCTTTTTTACGATTATGAATGTTTTATTATTATGAATGTTTTATGGAATAGAAAGACGTGAAAAAACACATATTGTCCTTCTGTTTTTATTTCCAGTATTCCGCAATTTTCACATATCTTTTGCCTATCTCGATAATGTTTTATTTGAGGAAGACACTATTAGCTCGAAAATAAATATGTATTAAAAAGAATTCGTTTTGAACAATAGATGTCTTTCACATCCAGCTATAACAATGAGTAATTTTAAAATTTATAAATGGCAGTTCCAAAAAAACGCACTTCGACATCAAAAAAGCGTATTCGTAAAAATATTTGGAAAAAGAAGGGGTATTGGATAGCATTAAAGGCTTTTTCGTTAGCGAAATCTCTTTCTACCGGGAATTCAAAAAGTTTTTTTGTACGCCAAACCCAAATAAATAAGTAATAAAACGTTAAAATAATTTGAATCAACTTGAAAAAAATAATTCAATTATTCTTAAATTATTCAATTAGATAATAATTGAATAATTTAACGATTTCCCCTTCCTATTTGATATTGATTAGCTCACCAATACATATGTAATGGAACTCTATTCGCTTTTCTGATTGATATATAAAATAATCGAATTAGGAAATCCCCTATTTACTATTCACTGAATAATAACTTTTTTGTTGACAAAAGAATAAAGATCATTTCTATTCCAAGGTGGGGAGTTTTATTTTCCCCATCGACCTATTTGCAGAATAAAATGAAAAAAAAAATTCTATATTTGCATATCTATAGAAGAACGTATATAAAAATCTTTAGTGAAAGTTAAGAACTCATTGAAATGAATTGATTCTATTTTGAAACCTTTTTGTTTTGTCGAACTTTCGAACTTTTTATTTTCGCTGAATTATTATATAGACCCCCATATATATATATATCTTGCCCTTAACCGAATAGAGAAAATTGATTAATGAAATTTTGGATGACTAATTGTGAATTTTGAGCGATACAAAATGGGTTCTTTTCTTTCTATTTTGTCGTCAAAATCCCTTTTTTGTTTTATTTTAGATTTCTAAAAAAAATAAGAAATTGCTGCTTAAACAATGAAAACAAAAATTTTTGCACTCTATTCCTTAATTTGAGTATAGAACGGTTTAGTTACAAGAGTTGAATTCGAGGAAAGCATAAAATATAGGAAAGTCCCGGGTTAAATAAAAAAACTAAGACTCTAAACTCAAATCGAAAATAATGAACCTTCAACCTCAAATTCCTATTTGAACAACTTTTTATTGTTATTGATCCATTTGAATCATTACTAAACTAAAATAGCTTACTCAATCTCGACGATTGCTTATTCATAGGCTATTATGAGTTCAAGACAGGCCGCTATGGTGAAATTGGTAGACACGCTGCTCTTAGGAAGCAGTGCTAATGCATCTCGGTTCGAGTCCGAGTGGCGGCATACCGTCTTCTAAAAAGGATAAATAGATCTTATAATGAATTCAATTCCCGATTTCTATTTTCGAATTATGTAATTAAGGGACTCTTATTTTTTAAGATTTTTTATGATATTTTTAACCTTAGAGCATATATTAACTCACATTTCCTTTTCGATCGTTTCAATTGTAATTACAATTCATTTGATAACCCTTTTAGTCGATGAAATTGTAAAACTATACGATTCGTCAGAAAAGGGCATAATAGTGACTTTTTTCTGTATAACAGGCTTATTAGTTACTCGGTGGATTTCTTCAGGACATTTCCCACTAAGCGATTTATATGAATCATTAATTTTCCTTTCATGGAGTTTCTCCCTTATTCATATAATTCCGTATTTCAAAAAAAATGTTTTCATTTTTAGTAAAATAACTGGACCAAGTGCTATTTTGACCCAAGGCTTTGCTACTTCAGGTATTTTAACTGAAATACACCAATCTGGAATATTAGTACCTGCTCTTCAATCGGAGTGGTTAATAATGCACGTAAGTATGATGATATTGGGCTATGCAGCCCTTTTATGTGGATCGTTATTATCAGTAGCACTTCTAGTGATTACATTTCGCAAAAACAGAAAGCTTTTTTATATTTATAAGAGCAATGGTTTTTTAAACGAGTCATTTTTCTTGGGTGAAAATGTTTTAGAAAATACTTCGTTTTTTTCTGCTAAAAATTATTACAGGTCCCAATTGATTCAACAATTGGATTATTGGAGTTATCGGGTTATTAGTTTAGGATTTACTTTTTTAACCATAGGAATCCTTTCGGGAGCGGTATGGGCTAATGAAGCGTGGGGGTCATATTGGAATTGGGACCCAAAAGAAACTTGGGCATTTATTACTTGGATCGTATTTGCAATTTATTTACATACTCGAACAAATCGAAATTTGCGGGGTGCAAATTCTGCAATTGTAGCGTCTATAGGCTTTCTTATAATTTGGATATGCTATTTTGGGGTCAATCTATTAGGAATAGGGTTACATAGTTATGGTTCTTTTCCATCAACATTTAATTGAATTCAAGACAAGTTATTACAAATACAAGAGCGGGCGACGCATTGTATGAACCAGCATGCGGGCCGTGTGAATCAAATATTGTATTGATGATTCACACGGTTTTCTATCATATGTAGTTCAATTTCATTGTTTTTACTTAATTCTTAAATTAAGAGAAGAAAAAAGTCTTCTTTTTTCATTGTCTAAGAATGTTTTTAAAAACAAACATAGGTTTTTTTATTTCAGTCATCCAATTATTTATAAAAAAAATTAGATAGAATAACTTCGACCTTGTCAACTGCTAATGAAAGAACGAAATCGGGGTATATACCAATACCTATGACGGGTAAAAAGATGGAGATCGAAAGAAATAACTCTCGCGGTCCAGAATCAAAAAAAGAATCCTTCGGAGCGTTAAATAGCTTGTATCCATAGAACATCTGGCGTGGCATAGATAATGAATAAATAGGAGTTAATATAATTCCAATTGCCATTACAAAAGTAATTAGTAGTTTTGGAATTAAAAGATATTTTTGGCCGGTAATTATTCCAAAAAATACTATCAATTCGGCAACAAAACCACTCATACCTGGTAATGCAAGGGAAGCCATCGAAAAGCTACTGAACATCGTGAACATTTTTGGCATTGGAATAGCAATTCCGCCCATTTCGTCAAGATAAACAAGGCGGATTCGATCATAAGTCGTTCCCGCCAAGAAAAAAAGTGCAGCACCAATAAATCCATGAGAGATTATTTGTAAAAGGGCTCCATTAAGTCCCGTATCGGTTAGAGAACTAATTCCTATAATTATGAAACCCATATGAGAGACAGAGGAATAGGCTATTCGTTTTTTTAAATTCCGTTGGCCAAGAGATGTTGAAGCTGCATAGATTATTTGTATTGTACCTATTATCATCAACCAAGGAGAAAATATAGAATGGGCATGAGGTAATAATTCCATATTGATTCGAATTAATCCATACGCTCCCATTTTTAATAAGATTCCGGCTAGAAGCATACAAGTACTGTAATGTGCTTCTCCATGGGTATCTGGTAACCATGTGTGTAGGGGGATAATGGGCGATTTGACAGCAAAAGCAATAAAAAATCCAATATAGAAGATTATTTCTAAAATCACAGGATATGATTGATTAACTGATGTTTCAAAATTTAATGTTGGTTCATTAGAACCATATAAAGCAACACCCAAAACTCCCATTAAGAGAAAAACAGAACCCCCTGCCGTGTACAAAATAAATTTTGTAGCTGAGTACAGACGTTTCTTTCCTCCCCACATGGCTAGAAGTAGATAAACAGGAATTAATTCTAACTCCCACATGATGAAAAACAGTAAAAGGTCCCGAGACGAAAATGATCCAATTTGACCACTGTACATTGCTAACATGAGAAAATGGAATAATCTAGAATCTCGAGTAACTGGCCAAGCCGCTAAAGTCGCTAAAGTTGTGATAAATCCTGTTAATAAAATGGGTCCTATAGAAAGTCCATCTATTCCTAATCTCCAATGGAAATCAAAAAAATCGATCCATTTATAATCCTCTACTAGTTGGATTAATGGATCATCCGATTGGAAATGATAACAAAATGCATAAGTTGTTAGAAGGAGTTCTAAAATACATATACATATGGTATACCACCGGATTACCCTATTTCCTTTATGGGGAAGAAAGAAAATTAAAGAACCCGCAAATATCGGAAAAACAACAATTATTGTTAACCAAGGAAAATAATTCGTAGTAAAGACAAGATACACTTAGACCAAAAAAACCCGTGCTCAAAATATTTTGATTTTCGAGCACAGGTTTGTCGGTAAAAAAATTAAATGGATTCAAGTAGAGTTTTCTCGAACGTATCAATAAGCTAGACCCATACTGCGAGTTGTTTCATGCCATAAATAAACTCGTACACTCAAGAAATCCGTTGGACAGGCGGATTCACATCTCTTACAACCAACACAGTCCTCTGTTCGTGGAGCAGAAGCAATTTGTTTAGCCTTACAACCGTCCCAAGGTATCATTTCTAATACATCTGTGGGACAGGCTCGGACACATTGAGTACATCCTATACACGTATCATAAATCTTTACTGAATGTGACATTGGGTCTATACGTTTTTTAATGTTCTAAATTTTCGATCTAGTAAACTTAGAAACGAATTATATATTTAGATACCAGATGAATCAATGAGTTATCATAATTTTCTAATCAACCCCTTTCTGGATTGGTTTATGAGATATGAGAGAGGCCAAAATACTTTGATTTCTTATATTTTGCAAACAAGATCATACCTTACGTAGTAAACATGCTAATTAAAATAGATTTCTCAATATTAGAATGTAAATGATTACTATTAATTATTCAACAAATTTGATTGGTTGATACGAGTTGATTTTCTGTTACGGTAAATTGATGAAACAATAGCCAGTCCAATGGCTGCTTCAGCGGCTGCAATAGCTATAACAAAAATTGAGAAAATGTCTCCTTTTAATTGACGATTATCAAAAAAATCAGAAAATGTTACAAAATTTATATTAACCGCATTCAATATAAGTTCAAGACACATAAGAGCTCTAACCATATTTCGACTTGTGATCAATCCATAGATACCGATAGAAAATAAATAGGCACTCAAAACAAGTACATGTTCGAGAATCATTAAACAACTCCTTATCAATCTCGACTCCTTTCAATATGAACAACAATTCAACTAATTTAATAGACTAGTATATAACAAGTATGGAACAAAGAAATATATTGGTACTAGATTGACCTAAAGTCTTTCTATTTATCCAGCTAGAATTCAAATAGAATTGAAGGAAAATTAATGTGATAATACAGAACAAAATTTTATTTTAATTCCAAGTTTTAATAGAAATTTTTTATTGACGAGCTACAGCAATTGCACCTATTAAAGCAACTAAAAGGATTATTGAAATAAGTTCAAATGGGAGAAAAAAATCTGTTGATAAATGAATTCCAATTTGTTGACTATTACTTAGAAAATCTTGCTCTATAATCTGGTTTGATCTTGTAGTCCAAATAATCCCGTACCATGACGTATCTGAAATAGTAGTAATTAGTGAAATAAAAAGAGTTATACAAACCATCGAAGTAATTCCATCTCCTACGGTCCAAAGATGAAAATCCTTGTAATATTCTGAGCCATTCATGAACATCACAGCAAAAATGATTAAAACATTTATAGCTCCTACGTAAATAAGTAGCTGCGCAGCAGCTACAAAATAGGAGTTAGATAGAATATAGACTAACGATGTACAAACAAGAACCAATCCCAAGGAAAAGGCCGAATAAATTGGATTGGGAAGTAATACCACTCCTAGACCCCCTAATATAAGACCTGATCCTAGAAAGACTAAAAGAAAATCATGTATTGGTTCAGATAAATCCATTTTTTATAAAAAATCAAAAACGAAGAATTTCATGACTTTATTGACCTGACCAGGAAAAAGCAGTTTTTCTATTTTTTATGATACTTTGAAATTGTTAATTGAATGAAATTCTAATGGGTATAAATTGACGTAGATGCTTTTATTTTATTGGACACCACTATCCATTCTTTATTCGTCGAAAGAGTAGTTTAAACCTATCTATTTTTGATATCATTTATCTACTTTGAAACCATTACTATTATAATATATAATATGGAAATCGGTTTTGTTTTCAATCTAAATTAAGCTAGGAGTCTCATTAAGCAACCACTAGTTTGAATTGCCCAAGCAAAAATATCATTGTTTTAGATCCGAACTAAGCCTTCGTAATTCGTAATTTTTTTGAATCGAATTAAGGGTTTATTCATTGTTTATTTGAGGTAAATTCGAAATTGTTCGAATTGTGTAATCATCAATTACTGACATTGGTAAGCGACCCAAAGCGATTTGATTATAATTCAATTCGTGACGATCATAAGTAGAAAGTTCATATTCTTCGGTCATTGATAAACAATTTGTTGGGCAATACTCAACACAATTACCACAAAATATACAGATTCCAAAATCAATACTGTAATTCAGCAATCGTTTCTTTCGAATATCAGTTTCCAACTTCCAATCAACAACGGGTAAATCTATAGGACATACACGCACACATACTTCACAAGCAATGCATTTATCAAATTCAAAGTGTATTCGGCCGCGGAAACGTTCCGATGTGATCAATTTTTCGTAAGGGTATTGAATAGTTACAGGTAAACGATTTGCGTGGGACAGGGTAATTATGAAACCTTGGCCGATGTATCTGGCGGCTCGTATTGTTTGTTGACCATAATTTAGGAATTCCGTTATCATAGGGAGCATATGTTGAATATCTATAAAAAAGATTTTATGCTGTTTTCTTTCTCTTGTTTGAGACAAGTCGTGAATCTAGGATATTGTGGTCTTTTACAGTGAAAGAAGTTGGAACGAGGTTGTCAATAATAGATTACCTAGAGAAATCGGTAAAAGAAATTTCCACCCAAGATTTAATAGTTGGTCCATTCTCAGCCTCGGTAAAGTCCATCTTGTTGCAATAGGAATGAACAAAAACAAATAAGTTTTGGCTAATGTGATAAAGATACCAATTAGTCTTCCAAAGACTTTACCCCTTTTATTTATGCCAAATAGTTCAGGAACAAATATGTACGGAATAGAAAGATTCCAACCTCCCAAGTAAAGAACTGTTACAAATAATGAAGAAACTAGTAGATTCAGATATGAAGCAATGTAAAATAAACCAAATTTGATACCTGAATATTCGGTTTGATACCCTGCTACTAATTCTTCTTCTGCTTCTGGTAAATCAAAAGGTAATCTTTCACACTCGGCGAGAGACGAAATTAGAAAAACGATAAACCCGATGGGTTGACGCCACAAATTCCACCCCCAAAAACCATATTTTGACTGCGCTTCCACTATATCAACTGTACTTGAACTGTTAGATAATCATAGTCGATGATACCATCACTGTGCCCATCGCTATTACAGAACCGTACGTGAGATTTTCACCTCATACGGCTCCTCAGAGGTCACAAATAAATCTAAGGGCCCTTTCCTATTCTTTATCTTGATATGTTTGTCAGATAGAGTCAAAATCTATCCTAAGGTCCCAAATTAGACCAATGGAATTCTGTCTGCTATATTTAAAATTTATATTTATAAATAAGTGCTTCTGAATTTATCTCATCTTTTAAGAATTTTCATTTGGCTTTGTTGATTAATAACCTTATCATTAAATAAAATAATTAAATAAAATAAAAAAATGTGCTTTATAGCAATATCACATATACATTTCAACCTCGAATTTTCAATTACGAAAAAAATTAGAGAGTTGATTAGTTCATGAATCATGACAAAAATTTGATCTCTCTAAATAGAAATCAAAAGAAAATTGAATTATAGGAAAGAAAAAGAACAAAAAAAGAAAAAGGAAGAAAAAAACAACGACATCTCTCCTTTTTGCTTTTGCAATTAGATTCTTTTCTTTCTATTTTGATTTATTTTATTTCATTCCTATTCTCCTTTCGCAGAAAAAGGGCCTTTAACCAAAGTAAAAGATTACTTCGTTCTTGATAGTTATTTACTTATTCAGTGGATAGGAACATACTCTGGATCAGAATCATGGGGAGTACTTCTTGATCATTTCTACGAATGTAAAGCCCCAATTTGAATTCCTTTTATGTACAGAAAAATCCTCTTGGATAACTTACATAATCTCAATTATTAATCCTTTGTGTATCTTAGTCTTCCTAACCATCCACTGATTTTTCTTTCAAAAACCTCCTGTTGTGGAAATCCATCTATGGTAATAGACAAGAAAACCTCCATACAGTTGATCTTTTGAACCCGCTTCAAGTTATCATGACAATTCACGAATCTTGGGGTAAACAATCTCTATTGCTTATGTTTACTTTTTTCACCATTTGATTCTTGTACATAGGAAATGAGACTCAATTTTTTACTGCAAATTTTGAAGCCGTTTTCTTTCACTCATATAACTATCTGGTTTAGTTCATCAACTCAAATGCTGAAGAAAAATATATATAGTCAATCAAATCTTTTTATCCTTGTTTCTAGAAAGAAAAGAAGTTGGAGAAATTTTAGGTCTCACCGAATCACACGTAGAGATATTGATAACACACATAGAGCTAATGGTATTTCATAACTAATTGATTGAGCAGCTGCCCGTAGACCACCCAAAAAGGAATATTTATTATTTGACCCATATCCTGACATAAGAAGTCCAATGGGAGCAATACTCGAAATAGCAATCCATAAAAAAACACCAATATTCAGATCAGATAAAACAAAGTTATAGCCAAAAGGAATTACTGAATAGCTTATTATAATCGATATGACTGATATAGATGGTCCTATACTGAATAAACGAATATCTCCTCTAGATGGAATAAGATTCTCTTTGAAAAGTAATTTTGTTCCGTCTGCTAGAGCTTGAAGAACTCCAAAAGGACCTGTGTATTCAGGTCCAATACGTTGTTGTATCCCTGCGGATATTTCCCTTTCTAACCATACAATTGCTAGTACACTTATCGTAATTCCCAATATAAGAATCAAAATAGGGGCAAATACCCATATAATTCCATATATCTCTTTAAAAGATTCCAATCTGAAAAAAAAATGTATATCTTGGATCTCTGTGAAATAAATTATCATTTCAACGATGAACTGCTCCCATAATAATATCTATGCTACCTAGTATTGTCATAATATCGGCCAATTTCATTCTTTTAACTAATTGAGGAAGAATTTGCAAATTGATAAAACCTGGCGGACGAATTTTCCATCTCCAGGGAAAACCATTTTGATCCCCTATTAGAAAAATTCCCAATTCTCCCTTGGGGGCTTCAATTCTTACATAAAGTTCTTGTTTTGGCAATTCAAAAGTCGGAGACGGTTTTTTACTAATAAATCGATACTCAAACTCATTCCATTCTGGCTCTTTTTCTCTATCAAAGCAGCGAATTTCTAAATTTTCATATGGTCCGCCGGGAATTCCTTCCAAAGCCTGTTGAATAATTTTTATGGATTCCATCATTTCACCAATTCGAACTAAATAACGAGCTAAGGAATCTCCTTCTTTTTGCCATTGAACTTCCCAATCAAATTCTTCGTAACATTCATAATTATCCACTTTACGGAGATCCCATTGTATTCCGGAAGCCCGAAGCATGGGTCCTGATAAACCCCAATTTATTACTTCCTTTATATCAACTACACCTACCCCCTCAACCCGTTCTAAAAAAATCGGATTTCGCGTAATAAGTTTTTGATATTCAACAATTCTTGTTAAAAAATAATCGCAGAAATCATAACATTTATCTACCCAACCATAAGGTAGATCAGTCGCTACCCCCCCGATACGAAAAAAATTATGCATCATTCTCATACCCGTCGCAGCTTCAAATAGATCATATATTAATTCTCTTTCTCTGAAAATATAGAAGAAGGGGGTTTGTGCACCAATATCTGCCATAAAAGGTCCTAGCCATAGTAGGTGAGAAGCTATACGACTTAACTCCAACATTATTACTCGGATATAACTGGCTCTTTTAGGTACTTGAATATTTCCCAACTGTTCTGGTCCATTTACAGTTATTGCTTCTGTGAACATAGTAGCTAAATAGTCCCAACGTGTTACATAAGGCAAATATTGTATAATTGTTCGGTTTTCCGCTATTTTTTCCATTCCTCTGTGTAAATAACCCAATATAGGTTCACAATCAATAACATCCTCACCGTCTAGAGTAACAATAAGTCTAAGAACACCATGCATTGATGGGTGGTGAGGCCCCATATTGACTATCATGAAGTCCTTTCTTGTAGTTGAGATATTCATAGGTTTTTCCTCGATTTATTTTTTTATGAATCGCTTAAAAAAAAAAGTTCATCAAAATTCAAGATCTAATAAATCGAATAATTGAGAATTACTCTTCAATTTAACGAATTTGTGACTCTCGAATATCAAACTGATTTATTAATTTTTTATACCGTATTCTATCTTTCTTTGACAAATAAGACAGCAATCTTTGTCGTTTTCCCAAAATTTTACGT
>JBBMKF010443245.1:0-13414 GCA_037834155.1 Curcuma caesia
CGCTCAGATTCAATAGGGGCGTACGGAGTCTTATTTTCTAGTTTTCCTTTATTTTTCTTTTAAGTTTGATTTCCTGCATTACATAGTTAGAAGAACACAAACATAGTGCAGGAAATTAAATTTTAGATAGTTTTACAACTGTCTGATCTTGACTTTTGAATTTTCATTAAATTTCTAGGTCAGACCGATGTCTACTATTCTCTTCAAGACAACACGTCCTCACCCACTCCTCTTAGGAGATTTTACTTATCTTCCAAACATCTAATCCTCCAGACCTATTTAGACTTCCTGCTCAACATCCGATCCTCTGACTCCCATGACTTTCCTTTCAATGTCCAATCCTCGTTGACTCATTGACCTATTACAAATGAATGCTTTATTTGAATCCCAAGATCCAAGATGTACAAGAGGATATGACTAGTGAAGGGGTATAATGAACTACTAGAGAATATTTTAACAAAACTATGTTCTATACCTTCTATATGTTTAAATACTCGCAAATTACATGGATGTCAATGAGATATTTAATAGAATGATACAAAGATATAAACTAACTCATACTCCCTTTCCATACCAACACGTGGCAAAGGTGGAATTTTAAGCGATAAATGACACTGTGAAAAAAAAAATTATTTTATGCCCCCAAAGTCTAAGTGCTTAGAAATCATATGAATGTCAATAAAAGTATTCAAGGAAGGTAACTTTCAAAAGTTGACATTAAAAGTATTCAAGGAAGGTAACTTTCAAAAGTCATCTATTTTATCACCCTAAATATAACATCTTCATATAAGATTGGTCCCTATGTGACAAAATCTTTATATTAGGAAATTGATCTCCCTTATGTAGATCAAAACTAAATATAATGTGCAAAATTTATTAATTGTTCTCTAATTTAAACATAGAACAAATATATTCTTTGGGTGCCCAAATTTTTAATTACGGATGTAAACAAGGGTTAAACTAAAGTTAATAAGCATTGGAAAATAATAGCATTAGCCTCTCACAAAAGAATATTTTAATGAAACATTATTTTCTACTTAGAATTATATAAATTGATAGCAATCACTTGCATATTCAAGATAAAAATAATAATAGAATGGTAGAATGTCCAATGATTTAGGCATAAAAGTATATTATTATTTTTTTTAGAATTCAGGTATCCAGAGTCTAGACTTTTACATATCCAATTAATTTTAAAAATGAATGACTTTATTTTTAATTAGCTCATTAAGTAAATTCGGATGCATAAATAGTTCCTCGTCCAATAGTTAACCTCTTAAATGTTTTATCTTACTAAAAAAAATATCTCATAATATGTTGTAATTAAGATTTGAATTATAAATACTTGATTAATCTATTGAGTACCTTACTGTTATACTATATCAGGGCTAAATGATACTATAGATGCTTCATTCTATGGAGAAAATAAAAAAAAACTGAATAAATTCAATAAATCTGATTAGGATCGATCAATCTTCGGATTGGAAAAGTGTGGTCATCATGGTATGAAATATTGCATGCTCTGTATCTAGTAAATGCAATATTTTGGCAAAATATCTCCTAGTACGTAAGTTTAAGGAAACTTACGTGTGAGAATTTACTAAACTGGACGCATAGATTGTGACACAAGATCTAGTTAGTATCTTTTAGACATGATCCATTAGTAATTTTCCTTTTTATTCTTATCGTGAATACTTCGGTATGGATTCCAGTATGTCACGACCCTAAACACGAGATCATGACGTGGCGCCGTCAATCCTCGTCACGGGCTGGTCGACGTTACCGGGGGCGCCGTCGATCTTTAGCTGCCACCCTGCGTCCGCATGATCACGCCTCGTACGGCGCACGCTCACATTCCAGTCTCCCACATGCATCCCGCATCGTACATGTCCATCACCCCATCCCATGATGCATGTGATGATGATGCATGAAGAAACCCTCTCTCATGTCTGAAAGATCCGAATCCGCCTCCGCATCTCTCCCCTCGCCGACTCAGGCTCTTTATAACCTCTGCTTCCTGACGTTTAACCCTCCCTTCTCTTTCCAAGAAGAAATTTGTGCTTGAAGAGAACTTACAGGGTAGGTCGATATTGAGGAGGAGGAAGAGGAGGAAATGGGCGAGGTTAGAAAGCAGCTTGATTTCTTCTTTCCTCGGCTTCAAGCTTTCGTCGTCGCCTTCTTACTGATTGGTTTGTTTGTGATGTAATGGCAGAAAGAGGAGAAGGAGAAGAAGGGGAATGGCGAAAAGAAGAGCGACGGGGAGAAGAAGGAAGAAGGACCGACTGTGGTTGAGGTCAAGCTTGATCTGCACTGCGAGGGCTGCGCTCACAAGGTCAAAAAGCTCGTCAGGGGCCTCCCAGGTAGTACAGGCTACCTCCACATCCCCATCTTTTTCCTATTTTGACATCGATCGGGATTCGGTTTCTCTTTTTTATTCCTTGATTCCTCTTAAAATATGAGATCGAAATCAAGTTTTTTTTTTGGGCTACCTTTTGGGAACGGATCTTGCAATCGCGTCGTAGAGCTTAGGTTTTGAGTCCTGATGCAGGGGTGGAAAGCGTGAACGCGGACCTGGCGACCAACAGGCTGAAGGTCACCGGGAAGGTGGATCCATGGCAGCTTAAGGAACTCCTGGAGGCCAAGACCAAGAAGAAGGTCGAGTTCATCTCTCCCAAAGACCCTCCTAAGAAGTCCAAGGATGAGGACAACAAGAAGAACAAGGCCGAGGACGGCAAGGACAAAGAGCCTAAGAAAGAAGACGCGAAACCTAAACCTGTAAGCCATCCTTCTGCCGCAAAACAACAAAAGAATCTAGAATCATTCATCATTTTGTTCTTACCTGGAATCGTCCTTCTTGCCAGCCGGAAGTTACCACGGTGGTGCTCAAGATCCGCCTCCACTGCGATGGCTGCATCCAGAGGATCAAGAGACGCATATCTAAGATTAAAGGTAAAAATTTGATATTTCCTCTCCTCTTCATTTAGCACCCATCCTCATCGAGGAATCCCTCGAGGGAGAAAAAAAAAAGTTTTCGATTCTCAAATTAGGGATTTAACGAATGTGACCTCTTAGGCGTTGAGGAGGTGACTGTGGACGCGGCGAACGACTTGGTCACCGTGAAGGGCACCATGGACGTCAAGACGCTCCCCGACGTGCTCAAGGAAAAGATCAAGCGCAGCGTCGAGATTGTCCCATCCAAGAAAGAGGAAGGCGGCGGCGAGAAGAAAGAGGAGGAGAAGAAGAGCGGCCCGAAAGACAAAGCGAAGAAAGAGGAGGAGAAAGGCGGCGATAAGAAGGAGAAGGATGAGGGGAAAAAGCAGGAGGCAATGGCAGCTCCTGCACCGGCAGCACAGGCCGCTGCGGCGGCGACAATGACGACGGCGGTGGCGGAGGCGAATAGGATGGACTACTATCCTCCTCCGTATCCGTACGCCGGGTATGGTTACCGCATCGAGATGGTTCACGCCCCGCAGATGTTCAGCGACGAGAATCCCAACGCTTGCTCGATAATGTGATGGCGGTCGCCTCACCGCTGGTGTGAACGCAGCCTAACGTAACGGGTTAGTACGGAGGCAAACGAGACGACATGTAAATAAGCGAAAAACGTTGTAAAAAAAGTATTTTTGTCGCATTTTAATTCAGTCTCTACTTTATTCCATTTAAAATTTTCGAAATAAAAATTTTCATAACACAAAATCTCCCTCTTTCAACGGTGAAAGAAAGCCAAGTCTAAGACGATACTTAGCCAAATGAAATCAAAGAAAAGCCATCAGTTGCAGTTTTCAAAAGTCAAAACAATGTTCATCGTTTTTCTACCTCGATAAATATTTATAGATTGTTATAGTCAAAGATCTTTTCAGGTGCTTAGGCAAAGTCAGATCTACTTTTCTTGAGCTTCTTGTTTTCTCGGATGAATCCGCTGATTATGACTCGAGCATCAGTCTCTCGCACCTAATCCCTATTTTAGTTATAAAAATAATTTCCAATTTTTTTATTTTTATTATAAGTGTTTTTTAAAAAGATTATTTCTTCCATATTCCGGGAAGACTATTGCATTTTTCAGTTAATGCATTTGATAAACCCAATTCTTTAAAAATAAATTTTTAGTAACTTATTTTTATCAAGAATTTATATTAGAGAGTTCTTGAGAATTGGTAGCCTTTTAAAATAAAAAAGAATAGCCTTTAGTTAAAATGTGCATACAGCTATGTTTATAAAAAAAATATTGCTGCCATCCTAGAATATTACCCAGGAGACTTTCAGAATCTAGAAGAACTATTCTAAATTTACTATGTTCAAAAGAATCATATTTCGAAAAAAATCATAAAGTGTTTTTGCCATCACTTGTTGTGTTCTTGCCATCACCACAATAAGTGATTTTTGTTTTTTTGAGTTGTGAAGTAGTTGTCATCACCAAACTGATGTGATCTTTTCTAAATTTTTCAGACAAAATGAATTATTTTTGGGTTATAAAGTAGTTGTCAGGATTGATATATGAATTTTTAAAATTTATCAAATGGTGCCTCCATTTGTTGTTATATATTCAATATATGCCTTTTGAACCCATTTAGATTAGTTCTTTGTGAACGTCGTAGTCAGGATTTTCAATTAGAATGGACAAATTCAAATTAAATTTTCTAAAAATCTTAAATTTTATATTTTACTTAACAATTATATTTAATAATTTTTAAAAATTATAATTCACAATTATAACATATCAACACTTCTAAAATTTAATTATTCAACTCTAAAAATTTAAAAATACTTTAAAAATATACGTTGAAATTTTTAAAATTTTCAAACGCAAATGTAAGTCAGTTTTCACAATTCAAAAGTCTAAATTTGAATTTAAAGAGCTGAAAATAAATTTAAATTTAAAAATTTTGACCTTAACTCTTGGTTCTAATTGAAACAACAATTCGATTGTTGAAGTTATTTTTTTTCAACATCTATTTAAAAACATAGTATAAGTCAATTAATCAATTAAAATTTAAAATTTTCGACTCTAAATATCAAAAAAATAATCAACAATTGAAAAATGAGCTAAATTTTCACTTTCATTGATCACACCATAACCTCTAAAATTATACTCTAGATAGTGAAATTGAGCCTAAGCTTCTTCAAATTATAATTTTCGATGACAATAACAAACGATAACTACAAGAAATGAGTCGTGCAGCCCAGTGAAAGAAGAGGGCCAATAGACTTGTTCCAAATCGTAATATTTTCTCACAAAAATGGTACCAATAGATAAGTTGAAAGTTTTTCAAATATGGGATCAATTTTAGTTTTTTGACGATTGACAGTGAATCGGTGATCAAAATGGTGGTGAGGGGGTGAGACTATTTTGGGAAAGAAATAAGAAGATATATTTTGATCTTAAAGAATCCAGAGCTCAGCTCTAATCTAAAAGAATTCTTGTTTAATTTGGTGAAAATTCAATAATCACAACTGCGATATTGTAAAGTAGATATAATATAGATTTTGATTAATGATGTGATAATAATTTTTATGATTGTGAATTTATATACATGTAAAGCCTCTTTTATATTATATTTGATGTAATTTATATGAATTTTTCTTTTCTATGCGTGGATCATTTACCTTAATTCTCCATACGTATAGCACATACGAATAGGTGCGAAGATACAGATTTTATTGGTTTAAACTAAAATTGATTTGTAGTTGATTTAATCAAGTTATGATCTAACCAAGTTTATTGGTTTAAATCTATTCGATTGGTTTAAAAAGAATTAAGAGGATTTTTATAATAATAATAAATAAACGAACTGAATCATCGAACACGAAGCAACGGCACTGAATTAAAATTGGATAGAATTCAAATTAAATTCAACAGGTAAGTGTGTGGAGGTAATGATTTTATTAGTTCGAATCAAAATTGATTTGAAGTTAATTTAATTAAATTATGGCTGAACTAAATTTATTAACTTAGATAGATTTAATCAGTCTATAAATCTCAAAGGGGCTGATCGCCCCCCTCCTACCCCACGTGGCTACTACCCAATGGTTCTTGTCATCCTCCTCTAAAGATTTTCTCCATCTCTCCTGTCACAACACCAACCACTCTCTTTCTTTCGCTTTTCCCTACTTCTCCTTATAAGTTGCACCTCTCCAACTTAACATTGATTTTTTTTTAATAATTCAAGTATTTGGACTTCACCGACTAATTTTAGAGGTAGACAATATTTCTTCATCTACTAGATAAATTCAAAATTCAATTTATACATATTTAAAAATTACCTCTAAAATATTTCTTATTGAAGATTCAATTCAAATTCTGATATCTTATTATTCTTTTGAGTGCTTTACCATAAAAAAAAAACTTTTAAATTTTGATGTTATTAGTCGAAATCATTCATTCCATCTGAATCACAATAGAAATATAAAAATATATAAAAAAAATATAAGAATATATATATATATATGAATAAATAAATTTAAAAGTCAACTTGGCTTAATATATTTACTCTCCCTAAATATGGTTTGGATTGAACCAAAATCAAAATATAGTTTGCAATATTTTTTTTCTTGACTTTTTTATTCATGAAAAAAATTAACATGCATTATTATTCTTTAAATTCTAACTAAAAGGAAATAAAAAATTTTACTTTTTTTAAAAAAAATTTCTTCACTTGTAGCCATACATCACTCATTATTATGTTTCCAATAATTATGTATTTAATTCTTTAATTGCATTTTTACTATTCATGTCACATAAACACATTTATAGAAAAAGAAAAAAAGAATAATATGCTAATTTATTTTAAATTGATAATTTTATTTTTGGTTAAAATTTTATTCATTCCTTACGTGGAACTGACGCAGGCTCACTTATCTTCATTAAATTAAGTATTTTCTGGTCAAAGGGAATATCCTTCTTAATTAATTAATTAATTAATGACACAATTTTATATTAATTAATCACTCGGCCTTTGTTTTTTTTAATAAAAAATAAATTAGATAAGAAACAGGAATGATTGTTGAAAATGAGAAGAGTGACGGAACAAAAGAGAAGAATTGACATCGCAACAAAGCAAGACAAGTCTAGAAACATCTCACAATCTTGCGAAAAGGACAAATTCCACTCACATTCAAACTTTTAATTTCAACTTTCAAATGTTATAATCATTATAAATTTATTTTTAAAAATTTTTTCATTTTTTTGTTAAAAAATAAATTTGTAATTTATTTATTGTAAATTTATAGCGTAATGTAAATAATAAAAAAGTAAAAGTTTTTATTGATGATAATGACGTCCCTTTATCATTTATTATCAGAACAGTACTCACATTAATATTTTTTTATTAAAATTATATTTATTTTTGACATTGACCTAATAATTACGAATTTATAATTATTACATAATTAAATAACTACAGATGAGATTACAATCAAAATTTTATATTAAAAATATATTAAAAAAAATTTAAATGCATAAATAGAAGATATCTTCATTAGTATGAAATATTTAGATAACATTTAAAAATAAAATCACAAGGACTTGATCTAAAATGAATAATATCATACCGGAGATATATTAATTTCATCGAGTTTAATAATTGGTATAAGAATTATAGTTTATGTGGAATCAATCTTAATAAGTCAGTTGGATCAAATACTAAATAGTCTTGATTAAATAGTCTTGATAAATCAAAAATCGAATATTGAGATAAAAACATCAGGTAGGTCAAGAGATAGACTTAGAGGAAGCCTTTAAGACTTTGCCTGAATTTAAATCACTTTTTAATTATCTTTTTAAAAATATAATTTTAAAATAATTTAATAAAAATTAATAAATCTAATTAAGTGGAGGCCATAGTAATTTTTTAAGGATATTATAAAAAGCTTATTTTAGTATTTATAAAAATACTCTTATTTCTTTTATCTTGAGAAAGTAACCGCTGAGGTTTATTTGCCTCCCTTTGCTAGAGTATTATTCAAAACAATTTTGTTAAAAGTTATTAATCGACGTCAAAAGGCATTTCAGAAAAGGAAAACTATAAATAATTAGATAATCGAACGGATCCAAATCTTATTCGGCCCGATAACCCACTTTACTTTACCATCACTAATGGAAACGAAAGAGCAAAATGGAATTTCCATTTAAACAAAAAGGCATCAACTCCACTAAAAGAGAAATTGCAGCATTTTACAATGAATAATAATACTTTTCGCAAGTTGCACCGTGAATCGAGCCCTTTGAAAAGTTGAGGAAAGAGGTGCAATTTGTTTTTGTCTCTTGATCATTACCATTTAAACCTTTCCATAAATTTGTTTATTTTTTTTATTTTATGCTTAAAATCATGTTTTCTCTTTTTTATAATTTTTCACTTTTTACGTACGTTTTACCTTTTTTTTCTTTATTCTTTGCTTCTTTTTTTTTCCTTTATTTTTTTGTTTCTTTCTTTTTCTTTGCTCCCTTTTCATGTTGCATCCCATTCACCGTTCCAAAAGCCCTCGTGAAGCAATCATAACAAAATTAGCATCTTCAGTATCATCATTACCAGACAGAGCAGACTATTTTTTCCCCTTCTCTTTCTTTCTTTTTCTCAAAAAAAAAGTACTGAAAATTATTAATATTTTTTTTGCTAATTTTCTATGTAAGAGAAGTCATATACTTTTAGCACATTGTCAACTGTTAATTCTCTCTTTTTTTTTATTTTAAATTCATATATGGCACTTTAATAATAATTCATTGGCATTTTAATATTGATTAAGCAGACTTAACACAGAATGTGTAATTGCTGAATCTGATTGGAAAACCAAACATCAACTGAGCCACCAAATCTAACTGTGTCAGGATTGGATTATATTGATCCCTCTAACTCTAAATACTTAGCCTAACTTCAGTTCATATCAATATATACCACAAAGGAATACCCATAAGCTCGGGGACAATTGTGTGATAGTAAGTGATAGGATGATATACTTATGCACATTGGACACTTTTGAATGCTCATAGTGTTCGAATCACTTGTGATATTGAATCATCTGTCATGATTCATCTGTACTTCTTGAATTATTTTGATGATAAATTAAATAAAAAAATTTCATAGGACTGTATATATCGATTGTCTTTAGAGTTAATCAATTCAACGAACTGAATAGTTGGGTTAAAAAAAACACAAAGGAATATGCATGCCTTTTTTCTTTTTAGAATATATATAATTCATTGCAGGAAGAAGACACATCAACAAGATTTAGTGGAGGCAAACCTAAAAACCTAATATATACTGCCTCCTTGACTTGTACGTGCTTCGTGTGGAGTAGGTCTTACTGCATGCCCTAATTCACC
Source organism: Curcuma caesia (assembly GCA_037834155.1). Lineage (NCBI taxonomy): Eukaryota > Viridiplantae > Streptophyta > Magnoliopsida > Zingiberales > Zingiberaceae > Curcuma > Curcuma caesia. Next base: position 9,317 of record JBBMKF010443245.1, read on the forward strand.
TGCACCAGCTAGCTAGCTGTCTCTGGAGTTTCTACTTGGTGCTAGATTCTCTATATGATTAAAGAAAGTGTACCAAATGTTTCATTTTCAAGGATTATGTCACAGTCAGTCATACAACAACTATGGAGTTGGAGGTAGGTTTTAAGTTGGAATGATCAGAATGTGTTATATATGCTCACAAGATCTTGAGTCAGCTAGGATAATTAATTAATAATATATATGCTGTTGGATTTTATTTTTTCATTTAGTGGATTTACATGTTAATTTATAACACATAAATTTATCATTACGACTAATTGATATATTAATTGAGGATTAATTTGTGTTATTGGATGTAGATTATATGTATAATATTCATTAACCCGTTAACTCATTATTATTGATGGACATTGATAATGGATTCGGACTTGAGGTATATAAGGGGTGTGGTCTTCGTAGGGTTAAGACATTAAACCTTTTTTAAGACCCATCGGAGAGAAAGATTACGAAATCATCACCCTAACTCCAACAAAAGATAACTCCGTTGTGTTTTCAAAATATTTTCCAAGCGATATCGAGATGATGATAATGTCGCTAGATTCCAGTTCAATTTTATTTTGTTGTCGTTTCTGGTTTAATTTATTTTCTATGCTATAAACAAGATGATTGCAAAATCATGTGCATGAAATTTTTTTGGAATTCTTTTTTTTGGAATTCATACTGTATTTTAGAATTTTAATGATTAGATTTATGATTGTAATCCATAATATGATAACTTCTCTTATTCATTGTGTTCTATTTATATAGACGATACTCTTCAGTAAAAGGTAGAATTCACCACCCCAATGGTCTAACACGGTCGGCCTCATAATTATATGTGATGAGATAAATCGAGAAGCTACAGTTGACCATGATGGAGGATTATATAGATACTCAAAACTATGTGGTAGATTGATTTGATAATAGGTATCTAGATAGTCCATCTATAAAGTTAGGAACTCATGTTTGCATAAACTTTTCATTTTTTTTCACATGTAGAACAATAACAAAATGGATTGGATTCAAATAGATAAATCATTGATTGGGTTTAGTAATATTGTAGAATCCTTATATAATTGATTGACACATCTTAAGACCCCCTTACTTGGTTTATAGCTCATGGTAAGCCTATGTAAGGTCAAGGACTTGAGCCGATCAATAACGAACACAACTCGTGTACATTCCATAGTCATCACATCATTACAATCTAGATCTAAAATAAATCAATGATTACAATCACATAATCATAATACAAGATTCATATGTCTTTGAGTCTTTAAGTACTCTCTCGATCCCTTGAGACCTTTACGCTCCTCTGCTATCTGGGTACTTGCAATCAAGTCATTCAAGTATATCCTCAATATGGGTTACTTGCCCTTGAGTCTTCTTGATCTAGACCACCTACCCTTTGAATTAACTCCTCTCAATCCACGATACTTACTCTCGAATTCACTTGATCTGAGCTCCTTGTCTTCGAGCTCTTTCCACTTTTGACTTTCTTCTCTCAAGTTTGATCACCTCAATCTCCATATTTCAATTTCCATGATAATGACTACACACTTGATGCACCCATATTAAATATACATCAAACTTAAGTCACATTCCAAAATCATAGAATAACTATATCTAGCTAAACCTAACTAGTAGGACAAATGTTGGAAAATGCAGTGCGATGATGATATCAAGGAATGATGTATTATTCTAGTAGCCGCACCCTATACCATTTAATCTTAAAGAGTTGTATGAGAATAATATCAATTCAGAATAGTATGAAAGGCGATTCTTTCATGTCTGAGGTGATCATAGAAAAGCATATAATTGAGATCATAATAAATTGATCGATGGACTACTAGAGATATAGATTGATCTCAAGTTACAATCCTTACTTGTAGCTTTCACTATTTATCATGGACTAAAAAAAAGATGAAGATGGATTAAACTCATGGAGAGTTATTGTCTATATTAATGGAGGTTGAACTTGAGATTCAAAAGTCAAAGAGAAAGCCCAAGAAGGGAAAGGATTCCACCATTGATCTCTCTAGTCGAGTTAAGAAATCCAAGTCAAAATAATACAAGACAAATAAGGATAGGATTGTATGCTTCAATTGCAAGAAGCCAAATCATGTGGAAACCAAGCAATTCAAAACTTGCGATCTAAATAAAACCACCTTTAGCACTATCAACTTGGCCATATAAATTCATAAGGTTGAATACTTTGACTCATTTGCTTGATAATCATATTAGGTCAATGAATATTAGTTATTTAGCAATATCACTAATTTGACTTTTAGGAAAAGGTGAATGCCCTAAAGAAATATTTGATTTGGCACATGGATATATGTGATCAATGCCCACATGGACATGTGGAGGTTTTGACTAATTCATAACCTTTATAGATGATATATTATGTTAAAGTTATGTGTAGTTGATGGAACACAAATATATATGAAGATTTTAAAAGATTCAAAGAATTCAAGTTTGAATAGAGAAATTATCGCGCAATCCTATTGGGAATAACAAGGACATCTTTGAATACTCAAAGTTTCATATCCGAAGTAAGTTTTCAAGAAACCGCTCGAGTTTTAGCAAAAGCTGCTCTACGAGGTCGTATTGATTGGTTGAAAGGCCTGAAAGAGAATGTTGTTCTAGGTGGAATTATACCTGTTGGTACAGGATTCAAAAAATTAGTGCACCATTCAAGTAAGGAAAAAAACTTTTATTTGGAAATCAAAAGAAAGAATCTATTTGACTTGGAAATAAAAGATCTTTTGTTACACCATTTGTTCTTCTGTACCAAATAATTTCCATGAGACATTAGAACAATCATTTATGCAATTTCATGATTCCTAAGAGCGGATTCTTTTACTTTAACTATCTTTAACTATCTTTTAATTATCTATTTTTAATTATCTAATCTGCTTTTCTTTTAACTTAACTATCTTGTTCTTGTTCGAATATTAATAAAAAAATAAGTAATTAAAAGACATTAATGGTTTGTACTGTGTATTAAAGGTCAATTCCCGACAGAAGGTTCCATCAGAACAATTACTTATTTCAAAGTACCTCGTCTCTTTGTTAAAATAAAAAAGGAAGTGTAGGAAAAATGACAAGAAGATATTGGAACATTAATTTAGAAGAGATCATGGAGGCTAGAGTTCATTTTGGTCATGGTACTAAGAAATGAAATCCTAGAATGGCCCCTTACATCTATGCAAAGCGTAAAGGTATTCATATTACAAATCTTACTGGAACTGCTCATTTTTTATCAGAAGTCTCTGATTTAGTTATTGATGCGACAAGTAGGGGAAGAACCTTCTTAATTATTGGTACCAAAAATTAAGCAGCAGATTCAGTAGCATCGGCTGCAATAAAAGCCCAGTGTCATTATGCTAATAAAAAATGTCTTGGTGGTATGTTAACGAATTGATCTACTATGAAAACGAGACTTCAAAAGATTAGGGATTTAAGAGCAGAACAAAAGATGAGTAAACTCAACCATCTTCCCAAAAGAGATGCAGCAATATTGAAGAAAAAATTATTTACCTTGCAAACATATCTCGGCGATATCAAATATATGACGAGGTTGCTTGATATTAGCGAATTGGTCAGCAAGAAGAATATATGGCGCAATCCCATTGTTATGTTAGAGTACACATGGATTGAAAGGAAGATTGGCAGAGGAGTGAATACCATTCGTGCTTACGAATAGAAAATTAATCTACTCTTTTTGCAATATTAGCAAGGTAACAAAAAACATTAATAGTGAAAAACAAACATAAAGCACAAACACATATCATACGATAACAAAAACTTTTAATGTGGTTTGATAGCCCCTAAATTTCTCCTCCACGACTTGTGATCTTTTGGCGGGTCATTTTATGAATCCTCTATATTTTCTCCACAACAGCACCAGAGGTTGAGTAATCTTTTACAACTTATCAAAGATAGTAGAAAAGGGTTACAATAAAGTTTCTAGGGTTAATAAGAAAGTACAAGAAATGACAAAATTTTAGCATGAAATATGATTTATTGTCATATTAATTCGTGGTGTCTTGAACTCTTATAATAACCTCTTCCTCA
>JBBMKF010443262.1:0-13411 GCA_037834155.1 Curcuma caesia
CCGTAGAAGGTAATTTAGGAATCGGCGATCCTGGAGGATCGATTGACTTGGTCTTTTGTAGACTTTGTCAATTGATCCAGGCGGGAAAAAATTTTGTCCTGTGGAATTCTAAGCTTTCTGGAGCAGGTAGAATTCGGAACACGGGATGGAGATCCAGAACGCCAACAAAGAAGTATCAAAAAACTCCGCTTACTCTATTTTCAATGAAGCAAAAGTCTCGGGAGACCTTGAGGGAATACCTTCATCGTTTCAATAAGGAAGTATGGGATGTCCCTTCTACTCCCTCGGACATCCTTACTAGCGCCCTAACCCAGGGCCTTCAGGATGGAGACTTCTTCCGTTCCCTCGTGAAGAAACCACCTCCCAGTTATCCCAAACTGCTGGAGCGTGCTAATAAGTACATACATTTGGAAGAAACCCAGCTCGCTAGGCGAGGGGACGCTGGCCCTACCCCACCTGCTGACAGAAGGCCAGCCCCCGCACTGCCTTGACGAGAAGCTCGACGGGAAGCTCAGCCAGGACCTCTCCAACATCCTCCACCACGACGCGAGGAGCGCGTCGTCCAAGCAGTAGGTACACTCCCTATCCCGAGGGAGTATGGAATCCCTGCCGGGTACGGCTAGCCAATCCATTTCTGTGCCTATCACCAGTCCACTGCCCATAGTACACAAGAGTGCTGGGTACTGGCCCAGGAGATCAACCGGGTCATTATGGAGAGGCAATAAGCAATGGCTGTCCCGCAACCCGGTGGAAGACGCTTGCCAGGAAATACTGGTTGGAGGGCTGACCAGGCAAGGCGTGGAGCACCCAGACGTCCTGATGCTCGGTCGGAACCCAAGGCCGATCAACAATCACCTCCTAGAGGTGATCGATTCCCGCCGCGTGATGATCAACGGCGAGATCACACGCCGCCTCCCGAACCAGCTCATGAAGGTCACCCGGATTCCCGGGAAAACCAGAATAACATGCCTCATTGGGGGGCAATCAATATGATAGCCGGAGGCTCCACTAACGATGATTCCAATCGAGCCCGCAAAGCTCATGGTCGTCGGCTGGAGGCTTATAAAATCGGCTCCAGTTCAGCACAGGCTCATGGCCCTTCCATTCACTTCGAGCCCCAAGACTTGGAGGGGGTATCCCTCCCAATGATGACGCTCTAGTCATCCGAGCCACCATCGCCAACTACGATGTGACTCACATTTTTGTAGATACCGAAAGCTCAATCAACGTCCTATACAGGGACACCTTCGACCGCATGCAGATAGATCGGGACCAGCTGCAGCCCATAGCGACTTCCCTGTTTGGCTTCTCCGGCCATGAAGTCCGACCTCTAGGGCAAATCCAACTCCCCTTGTCTCTCGGGGAGGAACCCCTAAGGAGAACTCGCAGCATTCTCTTTACGATGGTGGATGCTCCGTCCGCTTACAATGTTATCCTAGGCAGGCCAACCCTTAGTTCTTTTGAAGTGGTCATATCCACTTTCCACCAAAAGATCAAGTTCCCTGTCCAGGGCCAAGTCGGCTCTGTGAGTGGAGATCAGGGGATGGCCAGAAACTGCTACATTGACATGGTCTAGACGGACCTCCGGGCAGCAAAGAGGAAGCCAGTCGCCAAGGTGCAGGCGATGCAGGAGGCCGAACCTACCCGGACACTCCTGGCTAAGGTCAGTATTCAAATTATCCCTGACCATCCAGATAGGGTCACACAGATCGCTGCTGACTTGCCAGAGGAGTTGAAGGAAAAGCTCGTGGACTGCTTGACCCAGAATAGCGACATCTTTGCCTGGTCTACAGCGGAGATTACCAGGGTTTGCTCAGACGTTATGGAGCACCGGCTCAACACCCTTCCTGATGTAAGGTCGGTCCGACAGAAGAGGCAACACTTCTCTCCCGAGCAGGACAAAATCATCCGAGAGGAGGTCAACAAACTCAGACATGCTGGCCAGATCAGGGAGGTACAGTTCCATACCTAGCTAGCTATTGTGGTCTTTGTACCTAAACCCGGGGGCAAATGGTGCGTTTGTGTCGATTTCCGGGACCTCAACAAAGCCTGTCCCAAGGATTGTTATCCTCTCCCTCGGATTGATCAGCTGGGATTCAACCTCCGGGTATGAACTTATCTGCATGATGGATGCCTACCAAGGTTACCATCAAATTCCCTTGGCCCCGGAAGATCAAGAAAGGAATGCAGGGGCTACTTACCAGCGGCTCATGGATCGAGTCTTCGAGCAACAACGTGACCGCAATGTGGAAGTCTACGTTGATGATATCCTGATTAAATCAGAGAAAGCCGCTCGGCTTACGGATGACATCAGCAAAACCTTCAACACATTGCGGCAGTATGGTCTCAAGCTGAATCCCAACAAGTGTTTGTTCGGCGTCAAGGGTGGCTGTTTCCTGGGTTATATCGTCACCGAGCGAGGTATTGAAGCTAACCCTGAGAAGGTCCGAGCTTTGAAGAACATGGCTTCGCCCAGGAGCACTAAGGAGGTGCAAAGACTGGTGGGGAGAATTACAGCGCTGTCTCGGTTCATCTCCTATTCGGCGGCAAGAAGTCTACCCTTCTTCAAGGTCTTACGATGGGCTACCCGATTTTCTTGGGACGAGAAGTGCGAGCAAGCCTTCATGAAGCTGAAGCAATATCTAATGGAGTTACCTGTGTTAGCTAAGCCTTTGGCACATGAACCTCTGTGGGTATACTTGTCTGCCTCTGAGGAAGCTTTGGGGTCCATGTTGGTCAAACAAGAGGACCAAGTCCAGCATCCTGTATACTTTGCTAGTCATATATTAAAGGATGCTGAACTTCGCTACTCCTCGCTGAAAAAGCTGGCATTGGCTCTTACAATGATGGCTCATAAACTGCGGCTATACTTCTTGTCTCATCCGATCACGGTGCTCACCAATAGTAACCTTGGTCGAGTCCTCCTAAATCCAGATTCCTCAAAACAATTGGTTAAGTGGACGATAGAACTTAGCGAATATGACATCCAATATCAGCCTAAAACCGCCATTAAAGCACAAGCCCTCGCCGACTTCTTGACGGAGGTGACCGACCGGGAAGCTACGGGGGTATAGAAGGTCTTCGTAGATGGTTCCTCGACCAAGGGCAGCAACGGAGTAGGAGTCCTATTGTGTTACCCTCATGGTGATACCTTACAGCTCGCTGTCAAGCTTCACTTTAGGGCTACCAATAATGAGGCTGAGTATGAAACTGTTTTAGCTGGACTACAAGCAGCCAAACATTTGAGCGCCCAACGGGTCATTATCTACTATGATTCTCAGCTGGTAAACTAGCAAACAAAAGGCACTTTTGAAGTCCGTAACGATCGCCTGAAGCGATATGCCGAAGCTGTGGACAAATTGAAATCCGAGTTTCAAGAAGTTACGTTGCAAAAGATCCCTCGGACGAATAACCAGCGAGTAGATGACTTGGCTAAATTGGCAAGTTCTCTATCCATCTGGGAGCTGGAAGAACCAACCATCCAAGAACTACTGATCCAGAACTCCATCTGAGCCATAACTCCATCTAAGCCGAAAGTTATGTTTGTTCGAAGTTTGGTCTGCAGTTTGGGCAGAGTACCCAGCGTGGCCGCGATCTGGAGGCACGGTCGTACCATTTAGCACGGCCTAGAGCAGTCATCGTTCTATTCACCCTGAAGCAAAGTTGTAGATCTTGAAGTTAGCTCCATTTTGAGGGGTGGCACGACCCGTGGTTCAATCGGAGCTGAAAGTTATGCCCGTTTTACTTTCCGTCACTCAGCTGTGCTGCTCAACACGCCCCGGCCATGCTGTTCAACACGCCCCGGCCGTGCTAAATTCTGGACTGCACAGCTTCACGCCTGAAATCGACACGGCCTGCCCGTGCTTCATGGCACGGCCTGCCCGTGCTGAACTCTGGAATACACAGTCCACGCCTGAAAGTCGACACGGGCGTGCTATATGGCACGGTCTGGGCGTGCGGAACTCTGGGCAATACGCAGCTTCGAGTTAACTCAGTGAACACGGCCTTGTTCTTCTTTGTTACTCCTTCTCCATTTCTTCATGTTTCTCTCCACCATCAATAATGCATCGTTTTGGCTCTAAATCACATCCTGTCAAGCAAAATATACAAAGAGCAGATCTCCGAGCAAAAGAGTAAAATATGCAATATAGAAGAATAAGGTGTGACAAAGTATAGCATATGCAATGAATTTCAAGTAGATGAGCGTTAAAACAAGGCTAAAAACACTATATGATCTACGCTCATCACATGGCGATTGGTATTAGGCTAAGTGAGATTATATTATAGTTGAGAGGTTTCATAAGGCAATTGCCTTAGATATTATATTATATATTGGATAAATAATATCACTATTTGAATATACATTCTCTATGTATTTGATTTGATTGTAAACTCAATTATTAAAGTCCACAATATAATGCATAGCATGAGAAAAATTATGATTAGATCACAATTAGTGAGTATCTCTACATGTGTAATTATATACGTATTAAAATATTTCCTAGTCAATGAATTGATGAGACTGGACATCATTGATTCTGTGAGACTAGCATATATTAGACTCCTTGATTTTACCAAACAGTCGATCCTAACTAGTTGAAAATATTGGGATGTTAAGAGTTAATATATGGATACTAATTAAGGGTAACTAGTTCATCGGAAGTAACTTGCTATGAGAGTACATGTGATTCTATGAATGTCTATGAAGATCTCATTGCAGCTCGAGTGTAAGTTTTCTTTGACTGTATTGAAGTCATCCTGATCATGGAGACTTATATTTTGACATTTTAAGCAAGCGTCTCTATGGAGGTGTGAACCCGAGATGATTGGGTATAAGTCAAAATGTCCGAAAGTGATTAAGTAGCCAATAAAACATTCACCTCTCCTTTAATTAGAAGACATATACCCTATTACCATGTCAGGATTGTTACTCATAAGTCTTTGGCCAAAGTAGAAACACATCAAGAAGATGATCCTCTTGGATAGTTATTTTGAGTAACTTGAATCCGTAGGACAAGGAACTACAGTTTAGACTAGGTGTGACGTGGTCAACCTAGTGGGGACTGACACATAAATCATATCCTAAACTAAGTGGGTATAAGATGTGTGAAAGGAATAAAGGCACGAACAACTATAGCTTCTGAAGGATTCAGAAGTAGTTTTAGAATCAACTATGATTTTTTGATTAATTGGGGGACATGATGTACTACTAGGTGTCACTTATGATTGATCCATAATTAATGATTAATTATAGATGTCCAATATAAATTGGAAACCTATAATGTCACACGCACTATGAGTTTCTCTAAGAGACATAAAATGAGTTTGATAATTGGATTCTCATATCGAGAGAGATTGAGTCCGATTGAACCAAACAAAAAATAAATATGAAAGATATTTTATCAGAAAAAAAGAGCAGAAGGACCATGTCTTTTGAATACAAAGTGGGTCTTCTTTGATTTAATTATAAACTAATAGTTTGATGTAAATTAAACGTGATTTAGTTTTGAACCAATGCAATTTGGTTGTGAACCAAACTTAAGTATAGCGATTTAGACTTTGAGTTAATGGATGCTGGTTTTTGTTTAGTGAACCAAACCCATTAGAGATCTATAATACAACTGTTATGAAGAGTTATTTACAGAGATTAAAAACCTAATTGTTAGGTTTTAAATCACCCCCCTTCTCTTCCTCCTTGCCGCCTAAGCAAAAACCACAAACCCCTCTTTGTGTTGTCGTCTCCGCTCCTTGGTGGCTTCTTGTTGCTACCGACCAAAGGACCCCTTCCAATCTCACCTCCAACCAAGGATCTTCCCTAAGATCAGTATCCTCCCAAGAGCTAGCCATCCTAGAGCCAAAGGAAGCTACAACCGATGGTGGAAGAAAGGAACACGAGGAGAAGTAATGGTTGTTTCTTTACTGAAAGGTATCACTTCTTCCTTTCATTTTGGCAATTATTGTCGCTGGAACAATCATGCCATTTAGGTTCATTGCCCCTTCTTGACACCGAACCATACGACCTTCTAACGGTCCCAAAGCCAAAGGAAGCTACAACAGATGGTGAAAGCAAGGAACACAAGGAGAAACAACCATTGCTTCTTCACTAAAAGGCATCATTTCTTCCTTTCATTTTGGCAATTATTTTGGGGCAATTATTGTTGTTGAAACAATCATGCCATTTAGGTTCGTTGTCCCTTCTTGACAGCGAACAATCATGCCATTTAGGTTCATTGCCCCTTCTTGACAGTGAACCATACAACCTTCTAGCGGTGATGTAATTGCTTTCGTTCAATTTGATTTGTATAGTCCGGTTGCTTCGAGCCGCCAGATATGGAATCAAACCATAGGTCTTCTCTCGGATTACTTGTCTCTTTACTTCGACTAGTATCAAAGCGGAGACACGACACGTGACTTAGGGAAGTCATCTCGAGGAGATATTAGCGTAGATATGAGTAGAGGCAACCTTGCTCAAGGTTGCTTGTTGATTCCGATTTCGCTTCGCGTCATCCAAAAGGTATAAATTTATTTAGTATCTATGATTATGGTTGCATGTGTATGTATCCTTATGTGGTTGTTATACATAGATAGTAATAAAATATTTATTATGCTTTCGCTGCATGTTTAGTGAAACCTAAAATTTTTAAATATGCATACCGAAACCCAACAACTACATCATCAGAGAGTATACTTAATGCCAAACCTTGATCCACACAATCTGTTTGGACTTTTGCTCAACTTTGATCTTGCCATTAGTACTTTCTACTAGACCTCTGGTCCTCGATCCATCTAGACTTCCACCTGTTGTTCTCAACCCTTATGGCTTCCTGCCTAGTGTCCTCAATCCCTAGGACTTCCTACCTGATGTCCTTGATCTATCGAGACTTCCACCTAGTCCCTCCGACTAGGACTTCCTTACCTAGTTCTTCCAACTAGGACTTTCTTGTCTAGGCAAAACTAAGACTTTCTTGCAAACTTGTTCAACATATTAGATCACAAGTAACCTTAACTTTGACCCTTTGCCAATATAAAAACTCAAGTTTGATCATATAGTACTACTTACACCAACAGAAAGAGAGACATGTGATGTGAAATAGGAAGGTTGGTGTTAGAGGAGGTGGAAGATGGTTTAGGGGACAAAGGTAATATTTAAAATATTTAATTGGACTTCATTCGACTATATTCCTCAGTTCAACTTGAAATGGGGGCTTGTAATGGTACTTGGGTTGTTCCCTGATGGGTCGCTAGTTCCTTGACCAACCAAGTTTAAGGTCCGAACATCAAATTTGATGCCCAAGCACAAGGGTCATTGCCCGAGCACTATGTTCAAAGCCTAAACACCAGATTCGACGCCCGAACACCAGAGTCAATGCCCAAGCACCATATTTGACACCCAAGCACCAAGGTTGATGCCTGAGCACTGGGGTCAATGCCCGAGCACCATATTCGACACCCAAGCATGAAGGTTGACGCTCGAGCACTGGGTCGATGCTCAAGCACCATATTCGACGCTCGAGCACTATGTTTAAAGCCTAAGCCTCAAGTATTCGGCTCCCACGCTGATAACCTGGATGGAGGTGTAGTTTTAGAGCCAAATGAAGTTAATGCCCTAATCGCCTACTAGCAAACACCTCGCATGTCATGAGTGGAGAGGTTGATAATGGTTATCAGATCTGGTCTCCAAGTCACTAGCAAATAAACAAGTGACACCTTGTAATTGGACCCTAACATATGTCAAATCTAGTCCCCTTATTGAGACTCACAATGATGGCTAGAGAAGGCATGGTAACTGACACGGAGATGCTTTCCTGACAACTATAAGCCCCAAAGAGGATAGGTCACAGGTATAATTTTCTTCTTGCAAGTGGAGGTGACTCCTTTCCATTGAATTTTTCTACAACTCTTCTTCTTCTTCTACTTCTTGCATCTTTGCGAGATCTCTATTTCCTACTTAAAGGGCACTAACTTGAATGTCGGAGTGGTCATACCAATAGAACTAGACAACCCTAGCGCTTTTTACATCCTCAAGTAGTTGGATTTTGAGATCTACCGTAGGCTAGACTTAGCTTTCTGGAAAGGCGGAGCCTTAGCAAGCGAAAAAGACACCATTACTTACGATCCGATTAATCTTGGAGATGATTGATCCAGTCTCATGGAAGTTTTTTTATCGACTACTAGAATAAATCGGGAAATACAAATGGGTCCTGATGGACGACCCATTATCATAAATTTTTTAAATTTCTCAAATGTAATGTGTTCTACATGAGATTTGAATCGTGTCTAAAGAGTCTGTTCTAACTTTTTACTATCGCACCATAACTCAAGGTACATATGAATCTAGAGATGGAGAGAAGAAAATCCGAATTAAGCAGGTTGATTAGCTTTTGACTCTTCCATTACCCAACATAACGAAGGAAGATTTAAAAAAAAAAAGAGGAAAAGGATTATTGTGATTATTTTTCTTAAAAAATAATTGTTTTCACATTAAAAAAATGAGCAAAGAAAATGGATGTAACATAAAAATTATAAAATTTTAGCTGTTAAAAAGGATGTTCTCAGTATTTTATTGTTTAGTGAACTCCTTGTTAGGCAAAAGGTAGAATCTGTCATCTCAGCGATCTTACATAATTGATCTTATTAAAAAAAATAATAAATCCTAGTCAATCTCATGGACTCAATCCCTGGGGGTGGTCGACTCAGTCCCACGGAAGTTTCCCACTGACCACCAGGGTAAATTGGGAAGCGGGAAGAAAATTCTTACAAATACGTCATAGCTGGGATCGAACCGTGGATTCCTGAATCACAACCCGGATATCCTACCGTTGCACCATTACCCCGGAGACACATAATTGATCTTATAATTATCTATAAGAAAGTAAATTAGGAGGATATAATGATCACGATAAAAAATTGTATTATCTTGACTTCATTAAGATTTGATTCTTGTCCACTTTAATAATTCTATCTCATCGTAATTAATACAACTATGAATCTCAAATAAACATTACGTGACTCACTATAATTGGTCCGTACAAATATCGTGGCCGCTTTACATTGAAAACACGTGTAGTGCAGGTTCGGTGGCTTTGTTGGGACCTAAACTTTATGTAATGCACATCTTTAAGACGAGCCCCCTCAATCTGACTGGCTTGGCTTCTCCGTTGAGTTGCGTCAAAAACCTCCACAAATTAAAGTAGCACCTTTTATTTTTAATAAAGTTAAAGAATTTATTCGCAGATATTTAAAGGTCATTTAATCTAAAATATTGTTTTGATAAATCTTCCCAAATCACCTTTCTTATCTATTTCGGCCTAAAAAAAATAGCCACTCGACCGTTTTATTAATGCACATCTTTAAGACGAGCCCCCTCAATCTGACTGGCTTGGCCTCTCCGTTAAGTTGCGTCAAAAACCTCCACAAATTAAAGTAGCACCTTTTTTTTTTAATAAAGTTAAAGAATTTATTCGCAGATATGTAAAGGTCATTTAATCTAAAATATTGTTTTGATAAATCTTCCCAAATCAACTATTACACCTTTCTTATCTCTTTCGGCCTAAAAAAATAGCCACTCGACCGTTTCATTAATGCATATACACGGTGTTTTTGAAAATCTTATATCATTTTACTTTTATTATTTTTAAAAAATCTATTTTTTTTATTTTTGAAATTTTATAGCTTATCTAAAAGTTTTAAACAATAGATAACCAATCTAATTTGTTTTGTTAATATATTTTTAATGGGTCTGAGTGTATCTATGGCAAATTATTATAATTCTTTTATATATGTATTTCATTACTTTTAAAAACAATTCTAAAATTATAAAGTTTATATCATTTTATTTTTTATTTTCTTTTAAAAATGTGTCTTTTATTTTTGAAAATTTATAATTTATGTAACATGTTTGGTCAATTTGGTGGATCGGTTGGACAGCCAATCTAATTTGGTTTTTTGAAATATATTTTAGTCGAATGACTTTTAGATGATAAAAATATTCGTCTTTTTGAATATTTTTAAAAACAAAATGTCTCTTAAACTACATTTTTATTATTTTAAAAAATATGAATTTTTCCGTAATGCAGCGTGACGTCGACGAGGAGTCACGACAACTCTTGATTTGACTTGTGGGTCAACACCGTCAATCAGTGGAAGCATCCTTCCTTTTTCATTACAACTTTGCCTTCATTATTTGAAGGACTTCTCCGATCCTCTTCTTCGTGCTTGCTTTCTCACACCAAGGAGATGAGACCGATTGAGCGAGTGGATCTTCTGCTCTGGGGAGGTGGAGATGGACTAGTTGAAGCGGACGGATTCTTCGCCGGCCTCATCGCCGCCGTCCTGCACTTCTTTCAGCAGCTCCTGGGCAGCATATCCTCTTTTTTCAAGGGGGCCATGGCCAGCCTCAAGGCCCCCATCCTTCACTTGTTCAACCTCCTCGTTGACCAATTCTCCTGGCTCCCTCGCCTCTGGGAGGACATCGCCGCTTCCCTGGTCGGCAAGCTGGAAGAGGCCCTGCCGCCGGAGCATCCCGGCCGCGCCACCTTGCTTGTCTTGGTCCAGTTGGCTATGGCGGTCGTCCTAATCCTTGGCCTGGTCTTGCTCCTCTACTTCATCTGCGCGTGCGTCAGGTATTGCGCCGGAGGAGCGTGGAAGATGATCATGGCGTGCTGCAGGAGATCAGTACTACCGTCGAAGATGATGAAGGCGCCCGGGAGGCCAGGCGTGCGCATTCCACGAAACTGCTTCGAGGCCGACCCCAAAGCTTACTTCACCGGGCTTCACGCGAGTGGTAGGGCGATTAGAATGAGATAATCGGCTGCGGGTGTCCGGTAGAAAAGCCCATGGGAGTTGTGTAACTGTGTATGGATGCCGATGCTCTACTTGAAGCTGCTATCTGTTATCTTCGTAATCGTATGATCTGGATCAACTGGATCTCTTCTTCAAAACTTTAAGATGCCGGACTCAATTTTGTTTTGTTTTTTTTTTCTAAATAAAGATCTTCTAGAGCGGTGGAAAAGTAAATCAGTTAATATTTTGTCATTAGGTCAAAATTCAAGATTTGAATGCAAGCGCGACTTGCATCATATTGGTCATGGCACAAATTGCTCAAACAAATCAGTTAATATTTTGTTATTAGTATTATTTTTTTTATCAACCTAAGGCCTCTAGGCTCAAACATCTCAGCCTCTCAGCTCAGCAGCTTGGCTTCTCCTACTCGACCTCTAGGCTTGACATCTCGGTCTCGTGCTTGGCAGCTTGATGATCCGCCTTCATTGTTCCACCTCCTTACTTGATAACTTCCTTCCTAGTCTCGACCTACCCAACCAACTCAGCCATTCAGCAACTTGGTCCACTTGGCAATTTGGTCACTTAGCATACTCATCAACTCAGCTACTTAGCCTATTTAGTCGCTTGTCTAACTTGACACTCGATAACTCAACCACTCAACAGTTCAACCACTTGGTCTACTTAACCATTCAACTGGCTAAGCCAACTTAACAGCTTAACCTTCCTTAACAGTTCAACCTTCCCAACTAAGCCGTCTTGAATTCAAGAGGTTAAGCTCATCTATAGACCACATAAGTTTAGATCTTTTGAATTTAACATTTCATTTATTTTTTTATAATTACTCAGCATCTAACCAAGATTGTCCAATATAAAATCTAAAGTAATCACTAAAATAATTTATGTTAATAGTTTTGATAAAAAAATATTTTATGAGTTATGAAGTTAAAAACATTATATTTAAAAAAAATAGATTTAAAAATATATGTTATTTTTAATAATTATATATTTTCTTAAAAATTAATTTAAATAATATCATAACATAACATAACATAACATAAAAGATGAGTAGATTTAAAATTAAAACTGACAATCGTGTTGGATAACATTATTATACGATTAATTATTTTTTATAATTCAAATGTTTAGTTTACCCAACTAATTTTAAAAGTAGGTAGTGGATGATCTATCTTGATAGTTCACTTATTATTAGAAAATTTTAACATATATAACTTATGTATATTTAGAAGTTAGTCTTTAAAGTATTCATCTTATTTGAAATTCAAATTCTAATCCTTTTATTTTTCTTTTAAATGCTTTACTATCGCACCACACTCATGCACTCATGGAGCAAATGTTACTTAAAGGATAGTTAGATTTCAAACGCATTATACAATCCTATATACTCAGATTCAAATTTTAGGTAAAAAAATTTGTATATAACAATTTTAATGAAAATGATTAAATGACTATTTTTTATAATATTTTAAATTTTATAATTTTAAAATAGTTTTGTACTTTTAATAACCTTTTCAATTTACAACTATCTCATGTTCATATAGTAATTTTAAAATATTGCAATAAAATTTATAACTTTCACTAAAAAAAATAGGATTTAGCGACGAAATTAGAGATGAAAATATATAGCGACAGAAATTATTTCCGTCACTATAGGCTAATATTAGCGACGGAAATATATTTCCGTCGATAATTCCGTCACAAAATCCTTATCTAACGACGGAAAGAACGACGGGATTTCCGTCGCTAATTCCGTCACAAAAATCCTAATCTAACGACGGAAAGAACGACGGGATTTATTTCCGTCACTAAATAAGGGATTTAGCGATGGTTTAGCGACGAAATTAAAATTTCGTCGCTAATTTAGCAACAAAATTAAAATTTCGTCGTTAATTTAGCAACAAAAATATATTTCCGTTGCTAAACCATCGCTAAAATCGCGATTTAGCCCCTTCCCCGACCTTTTTTCCCCCTCGAGTGTCGTTCTCCCGTGCGATTAGGGTTTTTCATCCCAGAGCTCCTCCAGCGTACTGCTCCCTCTCTGCTCATCCTGCTCCCTCTCCTCCGGCGTACTCCTCAGCCTCCTCCCGCCGTATTGCTTTCCTCTCTGCTCTCCTCTCTGCTCCCGCTGATCAGCCTGCTCCCTCTCAGCTCTCAGCCATCTGCCTCCTCCGACGAACTCGTCCATCTCCGGCGTACTCCTCAGCCTGCTCCCGACGTACTGCTCTCCTCTCTGCTCCCGCTGATCTGCCTGCTCCCTCTCAGCTCTCAGCCATCTACCTCCTCCGACGAACTAGTACATCTTCGGCGAACTGCTCAATCTCTCCTCGGTTGCTTCTCCCGGTTGTGATTCTCCCTGCTGCTCAATTTCTTTCCAAAGGTAACCGGCTGCTAAATTTAAAAGTTGATAAATTTAGTATCAATTCAGTATGAATTTTTAGTTATTGATGCAAGTTGGGGATTTTTTTACATTGCATATAAAATTTATTTGTGATAGATTTGCTTGTGATAGATTTTCCTAGTATAATTTTAAGATAAATTTGCTTGTGATAAAATGTGTTTGTTCTGGTTTAGGGTTTATATTAATTTTGAATATGGTTAAAATTTATTTGTG
>JBBMKF010443273.1:0-13411 GCA_037834155.1 Curcuma caesia
GGTGAGCACCATTCCGCTTCAGATCGAGTATGTTATCTTCCTTTTCAGATCTACTTCTTTTGCTTCCTTTTCAAATCGAGTAATGCATTTGCTATTCTAGATATTATTCCTGTGTTTTTCGTTTCCTGCGTATTGGACCTTACAAACCTTATGATCTTTGTCGGTACTCTTGTGTTTTTGTTTTCGTCTTTTGTAATCAGCATGGCCGAAGAAGGGAAGAAGAGAAAAGCTACATGGCGACCGAAGAAGGGAAAGAAGAGAAAAGCTACGTGGCAGCTGAAGAAGAGGTCGAAGAAGAGGAACAAGAGAAAAGTTATGCTGAATTAAAGGTACTTGTAGCAGAGAAAAGAACGTCTGCCACTGTGAAGTCATTAAAGACTTACAAACACAAATCAATAATCTGGAAGACAACCAGCGTATCCAAGATGACATCTACCAACTGTTACAAATAAAATACAGCAGGCTCACCGATACTATTCATGCGAGAGATGAAGTCATCAAGGAAATCCTCGTTAATCTTTCTTCAATCATAAGTAACGAATAGCTTCTGCTTTCATTTCACAGTACGCCTTCCTGCTTCCATTTCACAGTCATTCTGTCTTTTCCAATGGCCAAAATTAGTATTAGTATCTAGAAGATCGGGTCACCGTCGTTACTTCCACCCTCATTTCTCCGCACCCCACCAATCGAAATCAGCGGCGTCAGCCTCCCGCCTCTGCCCGTACCAATCTAGCCGCGTCTCAATCCCCCGCCGCCGAGGACCGCTGGTCTGACTTGCCAGATTTGCTCCTCCTTTCCGTCCTCGACCGCCTCCCCTCCCTCCGCGACCTGTTCTTAGTTGCCTCCGTATGCCGATCCTGGCGCTCCGTCTTCCGCTCCTACTTCTCTTCCGCCTCGTATGGCCGTCCGCCTCTCCTTATTCTCCCATGTGTCGGATTCGGCGCTCACAAATGGATCGAACCTCCTCGATGCCGCCTGATGTCTCCCTCCGGATCCTTTTCCAGCGGTCACTCTATGGTCACTTCGGAGACCCTCCGCCTGACCCTTCTCGGCTCTTCCTACGGTCAGCTCATCTTCCGCAACCGCCTTGGTGTTGTTGTGGCCGACGCATTCACCGGGGAGGAGCTCCGCCCGCCCACCCTCCCCAAATCCCACCGCTTCTACTTCGGAGCCTTAACTGGCCCTCTTTCATCCCCAGGTTCCCATCTCCTTTTGTGCGACAAGCGTAGCCTATTCCTGTGGCAAGTGGGAAGCAGCAGCTGGAAAGAATGCTCCTTTGAACAGCATTATTTTTTCATAATTAGTGTCATGGCTTTCAAAGACAATATTTTTGTGTTGAGCAGTTGCGAAACATTATATTCTCTGCAGTTTTCCCCCTCTTTCGGCCTGAAAGAATTCACAGTGCAGTGGCGCGGGGAAAGCTCCAGCTGGGCAGTGGCTTTTGGATCCAGTAGCCGGATGGTTGAGTGTGACGGCAAGCTCATGCTGATACGCATGGTTCCATTTGGGGAAGAAACAGGTTTCTGTTTTGTTGTGTACTTCTTGGACTTCTCGGGGCAGCCAACATGGTTGAAGGTAGATAATTTGGGAGATTGGGCATTGTTCCTCGATATCGAAGAGAGTAACTTTGCAATATCTTGCGCCCATCCAGGCAGATGGGGAGGAAGGAGCAACTGTATTTATTATGTTGACCGTGAGTTTGATGATTGGCATGAATTTTCGTTGGATGCTCCAACTAGCAACACTGCCGCAGGGGAACATCCGCTTGACTTCACTAAGCGTAACTTGCTAAAGTGGCCTTCTCCAATTTGGGTTTATCCAAGCATGTTATATTGAGCCCTTTCATAGGTACGTATCTATCTGCTAGTATTGCACTTGAGACTATTTCTAAAGCATTCTTCTTGTTTACATTTTTTTTCTTCAGATTTATAGTCACTTTTCATCATAAATCTTTTTATTCTATGGCCTTCTCATTTCCTTAGCTTTTGTATCAGACAGGGAATATGAAGAACAAATGATTTTTTCCATTTGGTCTGCTAATTCTTTACTGAAGATGATTGGCAAACTCGCTCTTGAATATTTTAAGTTTTCTTGATAATATATCTTAATTTAGTCATTAAGCCTTTGAAATTTTGATTGGTTTCTGCTCAGAAAATTTTTGGATCTATAAACTATGTCATGACTATTTGCTTTAGTAAATTCTTTTTTTTTTCTGCTCAGACTTGGAGAAATGGCTGAGGTATTCAGGATAAGATGAGCAGATGGTGTATTTGTTTTCTGCTCAAACTTGTGTCAAGGGTAGCCTGAAGGATTACAGCAGTTGGAAAGCTATGCAGATGATGTAGTTTATAATTCTGTGGTATAGACAGTAATATTTCTAGAGGTGATGTAATTGCATTTCCCAAATGCAGGTTTTAGGGAGAGTTCATTTTTACTTGCTCAAAATGTTAGCTGTACTCAGTACATTGTCATGCTCTTGTTGGGCCATGTGGATGGTTTAGTTGCATGTTAATCCGTCCTCATCCAGTTTTATATCCTCGTTTGTGACAGTTTACATTAGTCGATATGCCTAATGAATATTTATTCCATGACAGTTTCATTTTGTTGCAGCAATCTGGTGCTCAAACATTAGGTTCTTGGTTGGAAACTGAGTTCTGATAGGATATTGGCCATGCTGGGCAAGGTTATTTGACAGAGATCTAGTTTTTGCTTTCTGCAAGTCAAATAATTGGAAACAAGATACGGACACGGATTAAGTGGAAACAAAATTCTGAATAAAATTGCAGCTCTGAAACTAGCCTCTCGTTATCAACTCAATCTAAGTTCAACTTCGTGCGCAGATAAATCTAAGCATTTGATCAAACTCGCAGCAGACAACATAAGATCTCTGCATAATTAGTAGCCATAACCTGCAACAAGCAAAAGTGTAAGCATCATAGCGAATCATCAAAGGAAACACTGATGCGTTCGGAGTACCTGAGTTATCCATGGGGTTTCCTACAGGCACAGGCTCAGGCTCCTTGATGTCGACGACCACAACGTCTGAAGTGAGAAAAGTCTTAGCTACTGAAGCAGCATGCTCCAAGCAACACCTCACCACCTGTCTCATGGAGAAGAGCGGCACGATGAGGAACAAATCACAGGTGAGGATGTGAATGTAGAAGTAATCGAAACACACAGACCTTGGTGGGGTCGATTATACCCGCAGCCATCAAATCCTCATATTTGCCAGTAGCAGCATTATAACCAACTTTGTAATTTTCATTGGACAAAACCTAAGGCAATCACCAGACAATATCGTTGCATAATTTGAATAACATTAAAAGAAAATCAGTTCGTCGAACCGCGCAAGTGATAGATCCGATACCTTCTCAGTGACTACGCTTCCATTGACACCGGCATTTTTAGCGATCAACTTCAGTGGGTAGCTCAAAGCCCTCTTGACGATGTCTGCTCCAACCTGTGAAAGTTGCAACAAAAGGAAATATTTGACAAAGATCAGCTGGTTATGCAAACACACATGATTGCGTGGATAAGTTTCTTAATGCAGGAGGAATCCTGCTAACCTTCTGCTCATCATTTTCGAGAGTCTCTTTGATGGCATCAACTTTCGAACATAGCCGCAACAGAGCACAACCACCACCGACCACAATACCTTCCTCGACAGCAGCCTAAACATAAACACAATTTGAAACATATAGTAAACTATGATTTTAAATGGGATAGTTAAAAGCTAGCACAATGACCTTTGTAGCATTAAGAGCATCTTCAACTCTCAGTTTTTTCTCTTTTAGTTCAGTTTCGGTTTGTGCTCCAACCTGCAAAAGTATGAAATGAGAGAGAATTAACATGACCTATCGGCAGAAACAAGAAACTACTAACACATTGAAAGCTCAAAACAATTGCTTTGGTCTACCTGAATAACAGCAACACCACCAGAAAGCTTTGCTATTCTCTCGTTAAGTTTTTCCTTGTCATATTCTTGCTCTGAAACCTAGACATACATAATGAACTTTACTGAGATTTTTTTTTTCCAAAGCAATTAATTAAAGCAAATAATATCTTCCAACAGAATACAACCTCGATTAGATTCCTGATCTGAACTACTCTTTTATTTACTTCCTCCTGAGTACTACCGTCACCAACTATGGTGGTTGAATCTTTTGTAAGTACAACCTTGGCGGCAGTACCCAAGACATCTTTGTCAGCTTTATCCAGGGAAAGGCCAACCTCTTCTCTGATCACGGTAGCTGCACAAACAAAATGAGATAGAATCTTAAGAAGAATAAATGAACAAGTAATATAGAGAATATATCTTAATGAGTCATTATGAAAGAGATAATCTACCTCCTGTCAGTATTGCAATGTCATCCAGGTACTGACTTTTGCGCTCCCCAAAACCTGGGGCTTTAAGTGCAGCAATCTTCAATGCCCCTCTTAATTTATTCACAACAAGAGTTGCCAGAGCTTCTTGTTCAATATCTTCAGCAATTATGACTACTGGGTACCCACCTCTTATAGCATCTTCCAAAACATTGACAAGATCTCTTGCGTTTGTGATCTTCTTGTCAACCAGAAGCAACTATAAACGGCCAAATATGAATTAATACAAGCTTACAGACTGTAAAAGAAACCTATAAAAGAAATCTCTGATATTAAGAAAGAAAAGGTGCACTCGTGGTAAGATTAAACCTTGCAATTCTCATATTCAGCAGTCATCTTTTCACTGTCTGTAACAAAGTATGGGGAAATGTATCCACGATCAAATTGCATTCCCTCAACGACATAAAGATTGTTTTCAGCACTTTTCCCTTCTTCAAGGGTAACCACACCCTTCCTTCCGACCTTGCTCATTGCCTCAGCTATCATATTTCCTATTTCATAATTGTTACCAGCACTAACTGCAGCAACATCTGCAAGTTCACTGTCTTCAACCTGCAACACACAATACCAACATCAGATTCTAATCAGCCAGACTTGACATTAGTTAGATGAGTAATGTAATCTGACAAAAATACACAGCCTACATCCTTAGACATCTTCTTAAGTTCACCAACTAATGCTTTGGCAGTTTTTTCAATACCACGAGTAATCTGAACAGGATTAGCACCAGCTGCAACTACCTACACAATAATCCACTCTATAATAAGGGGGATAATTTGATCGATTATCTGCCATAAAAAATGTTGATTTGGATAGTGTACCTTAACACCTTCTGCAATCATGCCTTGAGCAAGAACAACAGATGTAGTAGTTCCATCCCCAGCCAAATCATTGGTCTTAGCAGCAGCTTGTCTGACTAGTTTGGCACCAATGTTCTCAACAGGATCCTCTAGTTCAACCTATCATAAGTTAAAAGTTACAAACGTTCAATATTGCATGAATAAACAGAGGACTATCTAAAGAGGAGTAAAGTTTGACATATGATTTTCTTTTACAATTGAAGAAGGAAAAAAGGAACTCTTCGATTTGTGAATCTTGACAACTAGAATGTCTATGAACAATAAGTTTTCTGAAAGCACATAAATGGGGTATTTGGCCAGGCCTCCGCATAACACAAATGCAATACATATTTAAAAAACAACAAAAATATCACATTAAACAATTTCAATCATGTGTTCAGATATATATTTGCGTTTACTGAATAAATATCAAATTAAATAACTTTAAAAATCAATAAATGAACACATCTATCATTTCACATTTTCAATTAAACATCCAAAAAAATTCATAAATTTCAAATAGAATGTATTACAAATCAGCTTAATTATCCATATAATGTTGCAT
Source organism: Curcuma caesia (assembly GCA_037834155.1). Lineage (NCBI taxonomy): Eukaryota > Viridiplantae > Streptophyta > Magnoliopsida > Zingiberales > Zingiberaceae > Curcuma > Curcuma caesia. Next base: position 5,788 of record JBBMKF010443273.1, read on the forward strand.
GTTAACCAACCTAACCAATCCATATAAAAGAAAACTTAAAATTATCACCTAAACAATCAATGGATATTATTTTTTTCTTTTAAAGTATAAATTGGTGTAATCAAGTCAATATTGAAATTGAAATGACTTGACACCATGACTTTTGATTGAACCGATATATTCCTTTGGCAGCCAATAAATAGATACAATAAAATCCTCCTTGAATAAACCTGGCAGGCAGCAGCCACTTTCCAGAACAATGATGAAGTAACTACCAGCGTAAGATATTAGTTGTGATATAGCCATTTATAGAGTTCAATGGAGGGAAAACATCTACGTGGATTTTGCATAGTTGGAACACAATGTTTGTTCGTTGCTATTGTTCATATTCCTAGTAAGAGGAAAAGAATATAAAAACAGTTGAAAGGACAATCATGAAGGAGATAGCTAGCATACTTTTTTCTCAATGTCACTAGTGCGTAGAGTATGGTTAGCTTTTCATTCCATACTGCCTATGCAGGCACAAGTAGCCATAATCATGTATATCAAACAAGAATGGGACATATCATGATGACTCAGGCATGAGAAAAAGGAAACACCAACTTGCCTACCTCTTTAGCTACTGTAACCCCATCATTCACAATCTTAGGTGATCCATACTTGCTTTCCAAGACAACATTTCTTCCCTTTGGACCGAGTGTAACCCCAACAAGATCAGCAAGCTTGTTGACACCATTCTGATGACACCCAAAATGGATTTTATGTAATAGACAAAAAAAGATATCTACAGCGTAATAAAACACATTGTGGTAAGTATTTACAGTTAACAAAGCATACTTGTAGCTTTTTGATGGCTGAGCCATCTTTATTGAAGTATAACTCCTTAGCCATAGCATTAATCATACAGTTCCCTCTTCTTCGAGGATTGAAGCTCAACTTGTTGTTGCTGATGTTTAAACTAGGTGACATAGAAGCAAGAGAAGAAAGCTTCTGCCTAGAAGCTAGCATCTTATTGTCTGTTGCGGAGCTAGGAGAAGCAACCGCTCCAAAAGTAGACATTGTGTAGAAAGTTGAAGCCATGGACTGCTGATAAGAAACATAAATATTTCATAACCAAACAAAATGGAAACTTAGATTCACAACTAAATTAGTTAAAGGATCATCCATAAATACATGAGCAGATAAACACCCTTATCTTCCAAATACTGATTGAAGAACCATCTTTGTAGAGTTACATGATTTGTTTTGACCTACAAGAGGAGATCCCATGAAACAGGAGAGTTCATCTAGGTGTCTAACGGCTTGTGATAATAAGTCAAGGACAGTTACGTTGATTGGTTGACACTAATTTGGCAACAAATAAAGACCGATATTAAAATGTAAACACACAAACACACATACAGGCGAGAGAAAGAAGTAAAATGGAAGATTTCTAGCAGCAGATCGTATTAATTGACTAATATGTTTTAATTTAACTAATTTTAGATGACAATACTGATCATGGAAATCTAGTTTCGTATCCAACTATTTCTCGACATACAATTTCCATAGTGTTTCCGAATCATAAGTTTTGACAGTCCGCATTCCAAGTACATGTGATCAATTTGTGACAAAGAAGTCCGTAACGACACCAAACACTTCAAAACACCGTGACAAAAGATTCGTGCACAAAAAATCCAATTTTATTCTGCAAAGCACGAGAACGTAAAGGATCCAACCAAGTCCTCTTCGAACTCCGACGAGCTTACCGACGGGCCAAATTTATGGAGGTCGCGAGGTAAATTTGCATGCAAAAGCAAGCCCTGTACCTCGTCAACGAAAAATACCTAGAAAACAGGCGGAATCGACGGAAACGATATACAAATTTAGGCAGGAATCTCACCTCGGACGAAAAGTTGAAACTAGGTCTTCGTTGGACTCCGGCAATATCGGCCTTGTTTTGAGGAGCTCTGCAGACGAAAGATAGAAGTGGAGGCGGATGAGGTTTTATGGCAGAAGGGCATTCTGCTCGTCAAGATTCGAAAAATCTCAGCCGTTGGATCCGGAGTTGCCACGTAACGCCGATTGTTATATAGATTTATATCGGGCTTTGCATCCGTTTTAAGCTAGGTTTCCTCTCTGTCTCTCCCACTCATCGGTCATGGCTTCCTTCCTCCTGCGCCGATCCAAATCCCTACCTGTCCATCGCTTCCTCCTCCGTCCGTCGGCATTGAGCGAGTCCTTCGCTTCCGCACAGTGCCTCCGAGGCCTCATCTGCGTTGCTTCCCGCCCATTGTCTGGTCCCGGATCCGCTGATCGCAGGTCGGATCGCGACGCACAAGCTTCTCCTGCACTCGCCCCGCCTATGTGGATCGGTTGCCTTGGATCAGGAAAGGTATCCCTTATCGTTCCCTTGCCCCTTATGGCGTCCATTTGAGTTTGCCAGTTCTACGTTTTCATCTCGTCCAGTTGAGATCAATGTATGATCGATTCGTTTGCTTCCCGTATGTTGATCTGACTAGAGTGCTATGAGATAAAAGAATAAATAGAATATCTTGCCACCCCTTTCTTGATCTTTAGCCTCTATGCAGACCGCTGAATAAGGGCATAATCTTTCCTATCCGGGCGGCTTCATTGAACCTGAAATTTTATTTATTAGCTACATCTATATGTCTTCTTTCCGAGCTTGTAGTTGATGCTCGTTCGCAACCAGGAGTTTCTTCGAGTCAAATTCAATCTCCCTCTTAACTGAGTGGCAGATAGCGACACCTTTAGTGGATCATACCTAAGTGTATATTGATGCCATCTTATCCTCATGTCATTACTCTAACCCTTTCCCTTCTAAGCTTAGTCATTGAATTGAATTAATAGGCCTCATCATTTACCTTGGAGTTTTGGAGTAGATTTTCTTGCTTATGCAAGCCGGTGATTTCCCTGGTGGTTTAAGAGTGCCCTTTACTGGGAATTCTCTCTTCAACTTCTCTTATGAGAAGCCTCTAAAACAGTTACTTGAAGGCTCTTTTTAGCTAGGTATGTATCATATCAAACACTGTGGTAGGGGGTTACGTATCCCTTGCTTATGAAATTTATCTCTTTGCTAGAAAAGCCCCTACCTACAATAATTCAATCACCTCATATCAACATTGGGTTTGATGTCGTGTTTTGGATTTTTCAAATTTGGAATTTAATAATGTAAAATTTGAAATTTTGATTATGTTATCTTTCGGAGTTATACCTAGTGTTTTTGATTTTATCTTCTCTAGTAATATGCATTCATCTTATTTTCAATGAAAATTTATTCTAAACTCTGTGATGGAGGGAGAAGTGGTCTATGAGTATGCAAAAATGAAGTGGAGGAACATTGAAGAAAGGCAGAGGAAGAATGCAGTGTGGTTTATTCACTCTGTTTTGTCAATTTGAGTGGAAAGAGAGAAAGCAAGAGAAGTGACTAGTTTCCATAGATTAGTTTTTTGGTTTTCTGTTAGAAAATATCTAGTGTTTTAAAATGTGTCCATGTTGCATATGGGATGCTTGAACATATTGCATGTGTTCCCATAGTTTTATCTTAGGTTACTTGTAAAAACAAAGTTACTACGTCTAACTCTACTTGATAACTTTATATAGTTGGGAAGGAACTAAACAAGAAGAACATGAACACATCTAGATAGTGTAAAGAACAGAGAAATGTGTATGAATGATCATTTATATTTTTAGAAAAAAAAATCAACAAATCAAATATAAAAAGAAGATAAGTGAAAAGGAATTATTAATATTATATTTTAGAACAAACAATTATTTATGTATGCTCTAATTTAGAATCTAAATAGTATGTTTTTCAATAATCAATATACATCATAAATATAATTAATGATAAATTTAATAATTATCACATATATATGCAAATGTGCTGACATAGCACATGCACTATCTGGTAACATAACTGCATTTTGCTTGTCTTAATAAGTTTTTTAAAGTCGTTAATATATGTTTTTTGGGTTATTATTTTCTGTTAAAAGAAAGTTGACGAGCTGGAAACAAATTTGAAGGGATAATGAAATACTCTCCATATAGGTTATGGTTGGAACAGTAATCTTTTATTGTTTGTTCAGAAAAATAAGAAAGTTTCTGTGACTATGTTCTATTTCTTTTATAATTAGCTAAGCTTATCACCTTAAGTTCCATCTTTACCTTCACCTCTCTCGATAATTTTTTTTTTCCAATTGCACAAAAAGTTTTTGACGTTTCATTGTTCTAAAGCTTGTCAGAACCTTGTTGAATTTTTTTTTTAGTTAGGACTCCTCTGTAGTCACCAATCTGAATGTTTGTTGTTTATTATCCTTATCCAGATTTCTGTCTATGGCAAGATTCTCCCAAATTGCACTTTTAGTTCTCTATGGTATAATCCACAATTGTTGGCTCGTTCCTTGCACACGAAAGCAGATGTTGGAGAAATGAATGCTCAAGGGAACAATTTGAACTCTCAGGAGAAGCATAATAAAGATTCAAAGGTACTTGCTTTCAGCCCACTTGAGGGCACCCTTGCACGGGGAAGGCATAGTGGATTAGTTAATGAAAGCTTGAAGCTAAAGAGAATGGAGCTCTCCATAAAGACTACATATGCACTCATACCACTATTGCTACTCGTATCAAAATCAAAGTTAACTACTTCGATGCTCATCTTGTGCACATACTGGCAAATATATGGATTTTACAAGGAGATCTTTCTGGATTACGTTCACCATGAAGTTACAAGGAAATGGGTCTTGATATATTTCAAGCTGCTGCTGCTCATTTTGGCCAAGGACACCATCCTTGCTTTCGATCTAGTATGATGGTCAATCCTATGACTTTCTCGACCAAGTATTGTTTCTCGCAATTCCCTTTTCTGTTAAGTGAAGGCATTCGGAGGTTAATGCTTGACAAATTTATAACTACTTAATGGGTACTCATTTTTCATGGCGTTGTGGTGTCAGATGGTAGCCTTTTAATAAATACCCAGTTGAATCTAGTTTTGTTGCCGTTGTCTAACTAGTGTAATTGAGTTCATCAGGTGAACAATTGAATCTATATACGATTCTTTCTGTTTCTTTTGGTTGGTTGCCTTGTCCATTCAAATATTAAAACATTTTTTACCTATTATTCCCCCTAAGAAGATCTTTACCAACATCTAAACTTTCTGGAGGACATGTTTTACCAGGAGGATGTGTATTAGTACCTTGACAGCTAAAACCTTTATTTAGCTAATTGGAATTTTAAGGGATCACACGAAGGATAGCAAGAAAAATGTGTATCTATGGAATCTCTTGGACGATGAATCATTATGCAAAGCAGATCAGAAGCACAAGTGTTATATCCATCCTAGCAAACAAACTTTAAAAGAAAATTGTTTCTGGTGCAAATACATTACCAGATTTCCATCAACAGTTCGTTGAGAGTCCGTCAAATCTTACACGACCATAGATGCTTGCCCATTTAGAAGTATAAATACAAATCTAACAGCAGTATGCATTCCTCTAAAAAAAGGACCAGATGAGTTTGAGATGATGATTGCAAGTCTCGCAGCAATGAGAATCATGTCACTAACTGTTGGAGCTATAAGAAGTTCCTGCCATAGAAATACCATTTTCTTGCTTGCGTTTGATCTCGTAGGCCCATTCAAGTCCTGGACAGTAATGGAGGGGTGGATTGAACCAGTTGTCGTTCATGTCCGGTGGCAGGAATGCACCATTCTCAACCAGGAACTTGATAGCTTATGAAGAGGAGTCCCTGCTTCATAGAAACAAGGTTACATGAACAATTGCACACTGGTACAAGAACAGAAAGAGGCAGGCGTCACACCACAGAAGTTTCCTCGAAGCACAAATGCAAAGATAACCACAAAATACCTAAAATCTCCAATTAGACTAAGATATATCATTATTTGTTCCACCATTATTTGTTCCACATGGAAATGCTTATGGAGCTCGATAGCAATTGTTTCCACTACCAGTCAAATGCACCTAAAAAATAGAATTTCCTAGGAGGAGAAGGTATTGAACTATGTTACAATCCACAGTGGAGATGGAAGCAGTATAATAATAAAAAATGTAATTCGCACCAACTAGAAAAATAAAAAGAAGACAAAAAAGCGGAGCCACGTTCAAGCAAAAGTTCAGCGATGATAAACTTAAAAGAAGCTATACGGCAATCTTGACTATTGCAAGTATACTATCATTTATGATTGAGGCAATAAGAAGCCAAAATGAGAGAATTAATAGTTTACTCATACTATAACCATCATTGGCCCGCAATTTTGGGCATAAAATCAAGTAGGGAATCAGGCATCCATGTCAAGATCCAAAGCCTAACTCAATCAAAATCATCTCTAAATGGCAACATGTGTACCCAATGGTAGTTCCATCAACCCATAGTCTCTCTATACACCTGAGCATGTCTAAGATAACTCCCACTCTGGATAAAACCTTGCCATGTCAAGCTCAGGTAAAGGAACTGATGGATTAATTTGCCAGCAAATTCATAATAATTTCCTCATCTAAGCTATACAAGCCTTCTTTGTTAGTGGGAGACTCAATTATGGTATCACAATTGAGATATGGAAGACCGACAAAAAAGACACTACCAGGGCAAAATGATAAACATCTCACGGCTAGGTTTCCTGACTAGGGAAGAGTCAATGTTAAAACAACTCATTTATAACTCTTCTAGATAATGTAACACTGTGCAGCAAAAAGATACCACAATCTTCAAAAGCAAACAAAAGTTCAAGAAATAAATCTTACATCCACAAGCTCCCTTTGTTCGAGCATCAATGTTAGCACCCCTCTCCAGTAACTCATCCATGACCTTGATGTGCCCACCTTGTGCAGCAAGATGAAGAGGAGTCACACCATGAGCTTTTGGTCCAAAAGTAGTGACATTGACATCCATTCCTTCATTCAAAAGACACGTGACCTACGAAAGATGAATTGCAACAACAAATCAAATAGCATAATAGAAACACTGAAAAAGTACAATATAGAATATGAATTAATTATTACATGTTAAATTAGCAAATCTAATAAAAAAGGCAGCCCGATGCACAAAACTCCCGCCAGTTCGAGATATCGGAGAAAAGTCTATTATATGCAGTCTTACCCTGCTTTGCGAGAACCTGTGACCTCTAGGTCATACAGCAACAACTTTACCATTGCACCAAGACTCCCCATCAAATTAGCAGATCTAATAATAAACAAAAATAAAGAAAAACTAATGATAAATGACATCCCTACCAACATATCTAAAATGTTTCACAATTTTCAAAGAATTTGAAGAAGATAGTAAGAAGTTATGTCAAATGAACTATGATTGTTATTTTAATTTTTCTGAATCATAGTCTAACATTTAGATAAAATATGTCTAGATAATCTATCTAACCACATACAATATCCAAAAAATGAACTTCTAGGCCCAGTTTACTTGGAGGTGCGGAAAGGGAAACTATGGAAAGTTTTCCTTTGCATGCATGCATCCGTTGTTTACCTTTATAAAATTTTAGAAAGGAAAAGAAATCTAATCCATCCACGGATTGTTTTTCCTCCAAATTTGATCACCCCAAAATCGGGCGGAAAGGGAGGAAGGAAACGAAAAAGACATTTCGCCCCCGGATTCTCCGATTGAGCGCGCGACG
>JBBMKF010443293.1:0-13410 GCA_037834155.1 Curcuma caesia
TAGCAGAGTTATATTATATACAGGCGGATTAGAACTTATATTATGAATGCAGGGCCTTTGGGGCTATTTACGACTAAGCCTAAAATCAATCTAAATAAATTATAGTAAGGGCAGTATATAATATAAGTTCGGCGCGAATTGACTATATTAGGGGCAATTTACGTATAGGCGCCCCTCGCCCTCGGAATTTATGCAGATAAGAGAAGTAGCCTATAGACTCCATCGATCAGCTCTACGAAAACTTTCCCCATATTCATTCCATGTGAGTCAGTTAACTTATCAACCAAGAGATCGGATCGGTAATAAGGCGAAAGATAGATTGAATTAGAAAGTGTTAGGGACGACTGATAAGGACGTGTTCGTCTTTTTCTATTATATAAGCAATTTCTCTTCTCTGGCGAAGTCTGATTTTGGGATAAAGTCTAAGATAGTAGTATCCCTGTCTGATATGCTTTCTTCGTCTGTGCATCAAGCGTCGTGGAACCCCTAATTCAGTATCATCAAATTCATAGAAAATCTTCTTTTCTTATTCCGTTCGTGCTTCTATCAAGCTACAGGACACAGTTAAGAGTGAGCAATGCTCAAAGAGAAAGCCTAGCGGGAAGGATTGCAGCTAGATTCTATACCACTAGGAAAGTAGAATCGCAAGGGTACGAAACATAGCTATGAAAAGCAATCTACCCAGGTAAGGAAAAACTACCTGCTTCTTCACGTCGCTATCGATTCATGATATTCATATATTTGATTCTGGAATTCATGCGAAAATTCAAAATACACGCTTCATAATTAATGTAAAATCATAATGAGGCAGCTTTGTAATGTAATTAGTGCGCTTCTCTTAAGATGTTAGACTGCAGCTACTCTTCGTCCCTTTTATCGGAGTGAGACCTGGGCTAAAGGAGACCGGTATCGATCTAGTAATGAATTCCGGCCTAATAAATATAAATTCCGCAGTTGAATATCTTTGTAGCATAGAATACCGCTCCGAACTCCCGAATAGTCAGATGCCCCGAAGCGGTTGCGTTAAGAGCCTATTCCTTTCCGTCCTCCGCTTTTTGAGTAGTACCTGTTGAAAGCTGTCCAGGGCGTGAGCTCTCCGATCTTTCTTATATTATATAAGAGCACTTGGGGTAGATTAAGAGGAGTACGCGTGCACACTAGAAACTCATATTAGCGCTTGTGCCCTTGTACTGATTGATAATAAGAAGATAGCGGGGACGCGACACCTCCGGATCGCTGCATTCCGCTGCAGGTGGAAACCAACTAAACGAGCTGATTCCGAGCCCGAAAAACACATTATGACCAATCCTTTCCCCCAAACCCCCTATCCGGGAGGAAGAGGGAGGGACCCTCGTGAGCATCTGGGTGTTCAATGAGGTGGTGGGGTGCGGGTGTTTAACTGAACAGGGATTTCTCTTCGTAGAGCTACCTTCTAGATATGTATGCCTGAAATAGCTCTCAAAAAAGATTCCAACTCTCCCGAAGGGATTCCTTAGGTAAATTAAATTTCAATTCACTTTCAAATTGACTGAGGGCAGCTTAAAATAGGGCTTCCCTTGTTTTAACTCGTTTTTCAGGAGGGGAGAACTTATTAAAAGGAACGTTACCCCCCCTTTATCCCCCTCGGGGGGATTCCCCTAACCTCAGCTTTCAAAGCCTCGAATTCTCTTTCCTTTGTTTTGCTTAAGGAAGATTTTGCTTTCAAATGGCTTTCAGCTTCAAAAACATGTTGAAAACCGCAAACCAATCTTTTGATGCAATCTGCTCCATATGAAAAACAGAGCTTCAGCAAACCAATCTTTTGAAGCAGTTTAAAATGCATATTTTTATATGCACTTTAAACCAGCAAACCAATCTTTTGAAGCAACATGTTTCAAATGGCATTTCGAGACAATTTTGAGACGGGCCTAAAATAAATATAAATAAATTAAAAACTTGATTTCGAGATTTGTCCAACGGCATTTCGAGATTGAACACCCCGTTAAAATATGGGCAAAAATGGAGATTCGATCGATGCATTTCGAGATTTGGAAAACACTCGAAGGTACCAAGCCACATGCGAGCAAGCAAAGGTGCGTTCCATCGCGATTTCGACTAAACAATTGATGGCTTGGCTTCATCAAATGGATTTGAAAGCCCTAAGGAAAATAGCGCTTGAAAACTGCATTTCACAAGAGCTTGTGCAGTTCGAGATCGTTCACTAAGGAAAAAATCTTCTGCATTTCGAGCCCAAGCAAGACATGAAAAATTCCATGAAAAAACGAAAAATTCATCGGAACTTATATTATTGAAAATTTTGCCCTACTATAATATAAGTTCCTTGAAACACTCGACGGTATCGAGCGTGCCGTGCAGTGCGTGAAAACGCTTGACGAAAAGCTGTACGGACGAGAGAGAACTACTTACTAGCACACCCAAAACCAGAATTTAAATTTAACCAAACAAAAACAAACTCAACTAAATGGCGTGCTCCCATTTGACGAGCCCCGCAAATACGGAGAAAGGCCGATCGAGCACGAGGGGAACCTAGTTTGATCTAAGGGTGCGATGCTAATTCTAAGACGAGGAGGAGAATTAGAGTGAATGGGGACAAAGGAGGTGTACCTCAGTGCACCACCAATGGCCTGTGCAGCTCGTGGGCCTCGCGGATAGAGGCACCATTCATTCGGAAGAAAGCGGATACGCGCCGCATACAAACCCCCACCGACCCAAGTCAAACCGGAAAGCAGGAGCCTTTTGTCAGGAGAAACCTGGAACCAGAATCCGCAAGAAGAATAAAAAGGCTTTCTATAATACACGCTATTTACCCAGAAAAAAGCTATCTATCTTTCTACTTTATTCCCTGCCCCCCCCCTAAGAGAAGTAGAGGCTCGACTCCAGCCAGCCCTATAATAGAAGTTCAAAGAAATCGTGTCAGCTTTTATTATTGAACCAATTGTATATACAAATATAGTAGGGCTTATGGAATTTTCCGATATAAATAGGCCTCGGATGTATTTACCTTACTCTCCTCAGATCATAGTAAGTAGACTACCAAAAGAAAAATCTTAGGACGCATAGCCGTCGCTTCTTCGACTATTGCCCTTCGGCTTCCCGAACTCCATTCTTGAATTCGATCTTGCTTATGTTATTCCAAGGCCCATGCCCGATCGACAGAAGAATGAGTCCGAAGCTCTACCAACTGAGCTATCCCGACCATTTCCCATCAATTTACTATACATCAATATAAATGAGATTTGCACTTAAACAACGTTTGTGTCTATGTCAATGAAAGGGCCGAGGGGCGTCCGATAAGATAGTTATATAGTTAGGGGTAGAGTTAATGGTACCACCCAAAGAATAGATATATCTTGACTATAAGTTGCTTAGAGAAGTGGTAGATCTTTCTACGTTTTGAATAACGTCGGATAGTCGTCGGCCCCACCATATCTCCATTCAGAGTAGAGCAATAAAAAAGCAAGGTGCAGAGCGGGAGGCGTAAATACCATTATCATTCGCAGCAGATTATTACCAGTATAATTGCGTGCCTGCAAAAGTAGTAGTTCCTAAAATATAGTAAATTGTCTAAATTACAGGAGCCATACTATAATAAATTCTTTGCCACTCACGTCGCTATCGCCAAATATATAGTAAGGGGCCTTTAACACGTCGCTCCTACGCTCCTTACCAGTCGCCCCTCAACTCATTCACTTCAGGAGTTGGACTCTTTCCATGAAGTCTCAGCCGGGCATGATACCTAGAACGACTAAATAGGGCATGATGCCTAGAACGGTTGGTTGGAAAGAACTTCACTCGAACTCCACTCTTATATTCTTTCAGTCAGGTTCGAAAGAGCAGCAACGGAAACAACAACTGGAATTCCTATTCACTTACGCAGCTGCTGGTTCCGTTCATGGTTTCTTTGGAGCTTTCTCGGGACTACTATTATAATAAGGAAATGTTCGGCTTCGATACCCCGGGGCCCCTTACCTATTAATTCTATAAAAAGTCCACATATAATCGAACTAGCCTATGCCTTAGAAATGCTATGAGGTGTTCGGAAATGGTTGAAGTAGTTAAATAGGAGGATCGCTATGACGTCGCTGTCGCCAAATATATAGTAAGGCCTTTGGGGAAAATCTAGAACCCAGTAGAGAGGATGAAGATTAAAATGAACCTCTATGGGACTTCAAGTGATTTTGAATGGAATAGTGAAGACTATTCTTGCAGTGATTTAGAGTTAGACGATGACGACTAACCTAGATCAATCGCTCCAAGAGACTGTAGAGGATACGGAATAAAACTCTCACATCCTCAGAATTTATTATAGCCCAACATAACATTAAATTCGGAAGATGAATATCAAAAAATGCAGAAGGTCAAACTCAACCTTCGATCAAGAGATTGTTTTCAGATACCGCTGATACAACTCCAGAAACATACCTGATATGTTGTCCATCAAAGTGAACGACCTATCATGGTAAGTGAAAGCAGTGGTCTGGTTACCATACCACTACTCACCCCAGCTTTAGTACAGTATCATCTGTCGAAAGCATCTACTGAATTCCGAAAGAAAGCAAAATAGATTCATATAGGAGGAATTCAAGTACTAATTAAGGCATTATTCAGAAAAGGCCTTAATAGTCCAGTAACCATTTGGTTAATGGATAATCGTCACCTAACTAGCAGCAATGCTTTGTTAGGAATAGTCAATGGAAATCTGTGTTACAAATCATTACTCTTTTCCGTATTTCCAAACTATGCTGTATCTCTTAGAGATAAGAATCGGCGCTAAAACATTGACTCTTTATCATAAGATCGATGATTTGCAGATGCAAGCAGGAAGTGATATTGACTCACTTACCTATCAAATGACTTACGCGATAAGTAATACACATCATGTGACTTTATTCAGGCATCCAGACAATTAAATTGAGATTCCTGAATTATATCGGGGTATAGCTGAAAGCTTACCACCTAATCAGGTCCATCCTGATCAAATTAGTTTCCCAGATAGATTATTACTAACTATGGGAAACGAAAGAAGCATCGAGGAAGCTCCACAATCCTCAAAACTTATTCGATAAGTCGGACCACGAAATCTTTAAATAAGTTTAAGATCGAAAAAGGCACCCGTCACGGGAAAGGTCTTAATCCTACTAGGAAAAGACCAATATGGAGTAAGCATGGTAGATTATCAGTTTATTATTGAAACTGGTGCTGTCTCACATACAACCAGCTTTACTCACAAAAGACCGGGCCTACCAACCCCTTACGTCTTCAAGGATTACTTCGGTAATACAAGATAAACATCTAGTTATGTGGATCTTACTTTTGGTCTACAGCCCACTGTCGGCCCAATACAAATGTTCACCCACCAATTCTATGTCAGTGACCATTTTAGTAACCTTCACCAGGTTATACTACTAGGAATTTCTTTCCTCAGTAAGCAACAGTTTGTTTATACACCAACTGCTGTATGGATAAAAGGAAAAGCCTATTCCTTATGACCTCTCCGTATTCATCCTATATAAAAGTTCGGATTCACTTCCCCGAACATCAGCCCATTCTGTGTCACGCTTATATTGACACTAGATCAACCTTTTGTGTCATTCGACACAACTTGGTACCCACCAAATATTGGAATACCGTAGCTCCGGGTTACACTTTGAACTCCAGTATCCAATACGATCAGCAAGCACAGCTGTTGATCCAAATCCAGGATAAGTTATTCCACATCCGGCTCTATGGTTATCCTTCCCTAGATCCAGATCTTCTATTAGGAAAGAACTTCCTCTTACAATTTCATTCGGTTATGCAAACCAAACAAAGTCTCACCTTTGTTACGCCTTGTCTGCATTCCGTACGTTGTGCGCGCCTTCTAACAGCATACGCACATCATGATGTTCGTTTTCAAGCGAAACGTGGTTCTTTGGTCTACTATTCCCACGCTACTGAAAACGACACCTCACAATATCAGGCTCTTTTCGAGCAAGCAAAACGAACTTTCACAGAAGACCCATTAGCCTTCTGGGAACGTGATAAAGCTTTTGCTAAACTCAACCCAATCGACCCGACTAAAATCATTAGGGTACGACCAATGAGGTATACAGCAGAAGATAGAGAAGAATTCGCCAAGCAGATATCTGATCTTCTCAAACAACGACTTATACGACCCAGTATAAGCCCACATTCCTCACCAGCTTTCCTGGTTAGGAATCACGCAGAACAAAAGAGAGGAAAAGCCCGAATGGTCATCAACTATAAGGCTTTAAATGATAATACCAAATTTGATGGTTATTATCTTCCTCACAAAGACGAGCTTATCAAATTCAAGAATATTTAGCAAAGTGGATTGCAAGTCAGGATTCTGGCATATAATGCTAGAAGAACCCTCAAAAGCCTGGACTGCTTTTAGTTGTCCTCAAGGCCACTACGAATGGAATGTGATGCCGTTTGGATTAAAAAACGCACCACAAATATTCCAACGACGAATGGATAATATCTTCAAAGAAGATCGATAATTCGTTCTCGTCTACATAGATGATATCCTTGTCCATTCCAAAACCGAAGATGATCACTTAAGACATCTTCAGACACTAATCAAAAAATGCCAAAAACACGGCATAGGACTAAGTGAAAAGAAGAGCCAGTTTGGCCGAACCTTTTTAGGATTACAAATTGATCACGGAAGAATCATTCTACAAGAACATGTAGTCTCCAAAATAATATCACAAATACATATCAGTGATATTAAAAGCTTGCAGAGGTTTTTAGGATGCTTAAATTATATAAATCCATTCATAAATAACCTTGCAGAATTAAGACAGCCTCTCCAGAGGAAGCTGAAAAAGGGTGTTACCTGGACATGGTCCGAAGAAGACCAACAGAGAATATCAAAGAGAAAAGCTATCTGTAAAACATTGCCAGATCTTACTCTACCAACAGATGGTGAACCACTAGTCATCGAATCAGATGCTAGCGAAGAAGCATGGGAGCCGTGCTTAAGGTAAAACGAGATCCTGAAGAGGTATGCCGGTATACATCTGGAACCTTTTCTAAGTCTCCGCAAAATTACCACATAAATGAAAAAGAGCTCTTAGCCGCCATAGATCAATTTCAAATTTATCTGATTCATTGTCAGAACAGATAATCAAACAGCTATCTCTTTTATAAGAGGAAGCATAACAGATTTGCTGCCTAACAAACAGCGAATCCGATGGCAAACATGGTTCTCCCATTACCAGTTCGACGTTGAACATATCTCAGGTAAAAGAACTATCTTGCTGATACTCTATCTCGAATCAATGCAGATGGAGAATAACACTGCTGAACAGCTAATGGCAGAAGTAGTACGTGTTACTATAGTACACGAATACTACGCAGACCTTCTCGACAAGGTTAAAGATTCCATGAAGGAAACTGATAATCTTTTAAAAAGGTTAGAGTTGCACTTATGCTCTCTACCTTATGAGGAAGCAGAGTCTTCCAGCACAGGGACTAATCGCCCTGAAAAACGATTAGCTACTCCTGTTCAAACGGTAACAGGTAAAGAGTTATCAAATCCGTTTAAGGCTGAGGCTTTGCCAAAAAGCCTAAAGAAGGTGAATAGATCCACCAAGAAAGATCTATCTAGTCCGCAGCAAACGGCTCGCGGTAAAGACATATCAAATCCGTTGACAGCTGATCACTTGCTAAAAGTGAACAAGGATAAATCCTCTAAACAAAACTGGTACGAAGAAACCGTAGCAGAAGACGCAGTTTCAGACATCTGTTACTCAGTCTCCAGAATCCCTCAAAGTCATGCATACCTACAGCATATGACTGAAGAAGGAAAAAATTATGGGGTCGCCTATCCAGGATGCCCGGTTCACCAATACTTCTCAACTGGTTATCTAAAAATGCTATATCTTTCAGCATATGGACCAGAGGTAGAACTTCTACCACAAGAAGTAACCAAAGCGTGATGCAGTGACTTACTTAAAAACTTGGAAACTTGTTTTGAAAATAACCAGCACTGAAACTGAAGGGACACATCCAGTTATTGGATTAATCTCTATCCATCCCGCATCGGGAATTTACTACCCCTTGTGGACAAAACTCAGTCCCGAGCGAAGGGATCAAACTGAAGATTTAATCAAACAAATCCATCTGCTAAAAGGACTAAATACAGATATTTGTTTATAATCTCAGTACACAGTTCTTTATTTATGCCAAAAGCAAAAAAGGAACTGATAAATGGCATGGTATTAGATTAAACCAAGCCAGAAAGAAATATGCTGCCCCGCCACAGCAAAGGCATTTTGTTTAATGTCTAAAAGAAGCGGGGCCATTCACCTTTGCGATTGGTGCCAGTACCACAAAATTGCTGAGCTAGTCACTAAGGCAGAAAAAGACAAGCTAAAGCAGCTGGTGGAAGAAATCGTCAGCAATGACGAACCAACTTCAATAATTGAAGAAAGACGCAAGCAATGACGTCAAAGCTCCAATCATAGAGTTCTTAGCGTAAGCAATGATGTAAGCAAAAGATTCTTCCTTGTTCTATACAAGGATAACTTTGCTAGTCAGGAAGGTAGAGCTTGTATACCATCTCTAAGGGAGTAATCCGATAGAGGCAAGCCTCAAGTCCAATTCCCCCCCCCCAGGTATTGTAATGAGTCACTAGACTCTTATAAACGGTACTTATTGTTCTATGTTATTGTTCTAATGTTCTCTGTTCTACATCAATAAAGCTATCTATTTCTATTATCTCTTTAATCTCTTTAAGTTAAACAAACATTCGATTACACCTCCAGTAGGAAACGAAGGAAGGTTGTGTTGTTGCCTATTGAAGGAGTCAGGCCGTAGGTGCTAACATCCGGCAGAGTTCCGGTGGCGATCTACATGGCGGGAGGCACAGCCTGGCATGACCCGATAGGTATTCGATCAAAGTTCGAATTAAGGTTTCAAATAAAGTTAGGAGTGAGATACTCTTGATAGCATAGCTTAAGAAGTAGATCGAGAACAAGATCAAGAAAGAACAATAGGTTACCTAGAGACCATACCACATGAGTAGTCATACTCATCACAGGATGTTTAATCCTGAGGACCGCAGAAACAAAATAGCATAGTATTCCAAAAAGCCGAAACCATAGATCAATGGTATAGGCAATATGGATTACCAAAATCAGGACATAGATCTAGAAGAACCTGTAACCCAGGTATCAGTCATCCTAAAACCAGGAGAAATGGTTATAGGAGACCAAGAATACGTATTCTATACACAACAAGTATGGATACGAACTCAAGGCTATCAAAATTCCCCATGGAATATATGTAGCTTTGAATTTGGGCTTTCTTATTCTTGGAGAAAGACCAAAGGAGTAGTCTCCCCTTTTGTTGCCACTTGGGAAGACCACATCTTTCAGGAATATAAGTGGTTTAAGCCTCTTATAATCTATCACGATCAAAATCCTGATCAAGCAGTAGACGAAGTTCGCTTCGACTATACCTACCAAGATGGAACCTACCAGGTTACCTGTCTAGGAGAAACACGATCACTTCAATGGGATCGAAAACCCGAACATAAAAGGTATGAAAGAGCTTGTCAGCATAAAGACGAGATCAACTTTCTATAAAATTATAAATGGATATTTCTAGAAAGAAATCATCAAGTAAGAATTGATGATAGACCTGTAGTAACCAGCTCAGAATCTGAAGATAGTTCCGAACCGGAGGATTCTGTAGATGTACAAACTACAGCAGACCTATGTCCATATCATAGGAAGAAAATGGTGGCGCTTTGGATGGTAAAACATCGGAAGCATGATGGACCCTCTCCATCGCACCATAAGTCCCGGTGGACTCAAACCCTACAAAACTTCATCAATCAAATATTGATTGGTAAAAAGCCATCCCTGAAAGGGAGCTTAGGAGTTTCCGCAATCAGAGAAGAGAGCCCCCGCATCCCCTCAGGTATCAGAGCCATGTGTGCTCAATACAACCGATGACAGTATTCCTGTTTCGGAAAATGAATGGTTTGACTATCTACAAGATTTTTGAGATATATCTTCTAGTCCAGAATAAATCCAAACCATACAAAAACCGTTCTTTTCTGTAACCCTAACCGGATACAGTTATAACCAAACAGAATCTTTACAAAAGAGATTCAACAGTCTAAATCAACGATTAAATGACTTCGGGAATATTTGATTTAGAATCTTCATACCAGAAAATCTTAATATATTATTCTGCAGAGATTACCAATAATCAGGTAATCTTAGTACACAAGCTTTTCCATATTCGCCAACCACTTGGCAATTGGAAAGAATGGAGGCTAGTAACGTATAACCAGTTACGAATCTACCTCACCAAAACACCTGAAAATAGCATTGGACAGCTCGCTGACCAATTAGGACTATCTTTAGGAAATCAGGGAAAACAAATTCCAACCAATATCTCTCAGATATGGAATTGACACCTGAACAAGACGCTAAAGTCAAAGAATATGACCAACTTCTAGCTGGGAAATTAATAAAGTTACCTAAGACTTCCAGTATTACAAATATTGGAGAACTAGGTAAAAGGATAATATAAAATTATATTATTCTCAATAATAATATAGCAACAGCTGCTATACTAGCAGAATTAACCTGCAAAGATCAGCTTAGGGATATCTCAATCAAAGAGGAAGAACCCCTAAGATGGTACAAAGGAAGAACAGGTAGAAAACAACAGGACCTGGTATATAACCCCCCTGTTGACCCTAGTAAATCCAGAATCTTCGTACATACTTACGAAGAACTCGAAAAGAAGTTTGACTCCGCCTCTGGAGAAGAACTTGATCACCTCATCTGTGAAATGGTAAACCTAGACGAGAGATTATTCATTTATGAACACATCAATTTACTTTTATATTAGGCGGTCCCTCCAACCGCAATTACCACAGTTAGCACCATTTCTGAGGAAGTCAATTCAAAACCCTCTACTTCTACCTTTAGGACACCTATAGGTCAAAATTGGGTTAGGGATGATTATCATGCCTACAAACGAAATTATCATTTTCGTCAAGGAACTTCATTTACCCGGATAAATGAACCTCTAAATCCATATGGCTCGTATCTTAATATAGATTGTGCCATTAATGCCGAAGAACTTATTGACCAATGGATGCAAGATATGCAGTTTGCCATTGTCAATATGGAATTCGACAATCGAAATGCTCAAGTATTGTGCAATAATTCTCTAAAAGGAAATCTTAAGCAATATGAAGATTCGATAAGGTGGTGGAGATCGGGTGAGGTTCAATAAATTAGTCTCTGAATTTATATTTATTTTAGGGCCTGCCTTTCTTTCGATGCCAGCAACTAACTTTAAGTGGGCCCTCCACTTCTTTAGAGTCTTTCTAGTTCCTCTATTCCAAATTATGGGACATCGATAAAAATGTTTAATAAATGGATAAACCCGCCGTAGTGGGCTCTCGGTCCTAGTTCTTTATAGCTCTTTTTATAAAGTTCAGTACGAAACCTGCCTCAACTTACTTTTGTTTTGGCTTTAGGTCGAGTCCTGTAAGTTAGGGGATTTCAAGTCTAATTAGGAACACTGAACCTCAGCAAGATCCGTTCATGGCAATTCTACTTTCTATCTACACTTATCCGTCGAACCTGTCGTCCACTTAGCTTCTCTCGTCCCTTATAGAAGGCGTCGCCCCTCAAAAATATGCGTTGTCACTCGGACTGAATGATTTGATAGTGATATTTATTTCCTCCCTCACTCTCCCGCGTCATTATATTCGCCCCTCAGAGACTGAGCCTGAGATGGTCTCGCTTCATTCTCACTCGCTCCTAAAGTGTCTGAAGTAGTGCAACTCCTCTCTTGCTTACGATTAAGCATCTGCTTTCAATCAAAAAGAGAAAGGCACTAAAAGGGCGAAGACAGATATGCGAGAGGGACTTAAGTGCTCGGAGAGGAAAGACTCAATGGTACACCACTTACGACTGGGATCAATCCAATCATATTATACACTAGTTTTTACCCGAGATAAAATGACTATTACAAGGCGAGAAAGATAAGGATGCAATGCCATTCAGATAAGGATAAGCGTGAGGAGCGCATGCCCACGAAGTAATAATTTGTCACTTTTACATAGGGTGGAAAGAAAAGTAAGAAAGCCGCGTCACTTTTCCATAGGCAAATCTAGATAGAAAATGGGAAAGAAAGTTAGAAAGCCCAGTTTAGCATGAACTGCCTTTTCCCTCCGTAAATGGGATCTAGGTCTTGTGGAATGTGCGAACCCCCTATTTTTGGCATAAAAAGAGTTTTGGCACAAAGATAAAGAATGGTTTTGATGAGCTTCAACTTACTTTTTATCTAGGAAGGTAAAGGAAAGTACGAAAGCGAGCCTAAACAGAGTGAGGATCGAGGAATTTTAGAAGGTTAAGTACGAAAGCGCCCCCCTAGGGGATCCAGTAGGGTTCAGGGACGAAAAGGGCTCGAGCATATATGTGAGAGGGAAGATATTCATATACGTTCTTATATGTTTGCGACGGGGGTATTAAATGAATATAATATATAATAAGATCAAAGAGAATCGTAGTTTTAGTTTGCGACGGGGGCATGGAGGCGCTGGACTAATAAGGGGGTTGAGGAAGGGATTCCATAACCTTAGCTGTTGCTCGAGCGTAAGCGAGAGGGACGAAATATAACTATAATTTGGGGATCCAATATAAAGCTAATAATAAGTCTTTTTTAGCGCTCGAAAGAGAACCTAATCCGAGTAATAGCGAGACCATAAGGCCCCAAAAACCTAGTAAGTAATTATGTCACCTTACTATATATTTCACCCCTACTATATATTAAGTTCGACCTCTTGCTCTAGATCGAAAGAATAGTAGTTTTGAATAGTGAATAGTAGCTGGAGTCTAGCCCCTTAGAATCTCTTATTTCTTATATCTCCATACTTAATCTTATTATATATAGTTTGGGCCATTCACTACGGGTATGCAAGTCCATATTAGACTGTTGCTGGGGGACGACCCGACCGAGGCGTAAAGTGAAAGGCTATCCGCATATACAAATATAAGATATTATGCCCTTATGAAGATTTAAATAAGTTAAAATGATTAAAAAAAAAAACGAGAGGGGCAGATGTAATTACATAAGTGCGCTTCCGATATAATCAATAATTAGGGGGAGTGAGGAGCGAATGCATTTAAATACGAGGAACCCTTATTTATAATGTAATAAGTCAGAAGTCCAGAAAAAGATTTTTTTTTCAAAACGGAACTTCAAGTTGAGTGGTCCAGCAAGAGGTCGTCAATGACCATTGACTCTTTGGGGAAGAGAATGAGGAATTACATAAGTCTGAAGTGCCGACCAAAGGCGCGAATGAGAACTAGAAAAAAGTCAGTTTAGCGCTCGAAAGACATATAAGAATTTGGGGACGTTAGGAAC
>JBBMKF010443304.1:0-14677 GCA_037834155.1 Curcuma caesia
CTTCCTTTCCCTCCCTTCCCCTTCCTTCCCCTTCCGTTAATGAACCTTCCCTCACCCCATCCAAACAGAGTGTAAGGTGGCGGAGTTAATTACGACGAAACAGAATTATTGAAATAGATAAAAATTAAATCTTAACGAAGTTGAGACAATGCCCTCCTCCATTATAATCAACTACAACTTCTTGATTTATTTTCTCACGTATGATTATGAGACCGATTATGTGAGACCGCTGAGACGATTTATTTCCATTTTTACCGAAGAACATGTGAAAAAACCCTAGAGGGTTAAAGTGGCAAGGGTTTATAAGAGGAGCTGCGCTCCCTTTGATCTATTATAAAACCCTAGAGCGCATCCACTTAGTATTATATGCTATAATATATGTACATATATTTGATAGAGATTCAATTCACCTATATATAGAAAGTTTCCTTATACAAGTTGATTCGGATCACCCTTATTATGGAAAAAATTATTTAGAAGGAGAAGAAAATTATTATGGAAAAAATAAATATTTTGCTATATATTAAAGCAAACAGCGAGGGCCTGTTCTTTCCTCTGAATAAGAAGAAGAGTTGGAGACAGAGCTAGAGAGAAGAAATGGCGGCCAAAGAGGTAGGAGACATCGTATCTCTTCTCTCTACCGACGAGAGGAACTTCCTCGTCAACAGCAATGGCGAAAAGGTGGTTCCTTTCTTCCCTACTACTCTGGTGTACTTAGCAACTCATAATCCAATAGTCCTCCCATATGAAACACATGCACGTATTAGAGATCTTGAGGATCAAGCTCTTCTGTTTAAGTTTGTTGTGAACATTTCTGTGATGCAAACTAGGTTTTTGGTTCACTTAAGCAGGTTCCCATCTCAGATCTTCAAGGGAAGACGGTGGCTCTGTACTTCTCGTACACCTACTTCCGGACCTGCGCTGAGTTCACCCCGGTGCTCGCCCAAATTGATAGGAAGCTCAAGGAAGTTGGACAGAGCTTCGAGGTTGTGCAAGTGCTCCTGGACGATGAGAAGCTGTCTTACAACGAAGCCATAGAATCCACGTCTTGGCTCGCAGTTCCTTT
The DNA here is from genome assembly GCA_037834155.1 of Curcuma caesia. Lineage (NCBI taxonomy): Eukaryota > Viridiplantae > Streptophyta > Magnoliopsida > Zingiberales > Zingiberaceae > Curcuma > Curcuma caesia. The sequence continues at coordinate 1,067 of JBBMKF010443304.1, forward strand.
CAACGACCAAACTGTTAGTGGTCTCCTCAAACATTTTGGGGTCACTAGCTTCCCTACTCTGGTTCTGATCGGATCCGATGGAAAGACTGTGGATGTTAATTTCACTGAGCTCGTCGAGGAGCTTGCAGTCGAGGCATGGGAAGCATTCCTATTTTCCCAGGAGAAGCTGGTTAAGCTGTTGGAGAAAGCAAAGGCCAAACGCGAGGCACAGACACTGGAATCACTCCTTGTGTCTGGGGACATCGACTATGTCATCGACACACAAGGTTTCAAGGTATTCAACACTCAAACCATGCAAAAAGCTTTCATGCCTTCCTTCTCGATCGATAATCTTTATTTTTTTCCTTTTACATTTGTTAGGTTCCAGTAAGAGAGCTCGTCGGAAAGACGATCCTCCTATACTTTTCCTCATTCCTGTGCCCTCCATGCCGAGCTTTCCTGCCCAAACTCGTTGAATATTACCATCAGATCAGGAACGTGGACAGTGCTTTTGAAGTCATCTTTGTCTCGTCTGACCGTGATCGAGCCTCCTTCGAGGAATTCTTCTCAGCCATGCCATGGCTGGCACTGCCTTTCGGCGACGAGAGGAAGGAATCCTTGGCCCGCTCTTTCAGAATTTCTATGCTGCCTTCCCTCGTCGCTCTCGATCCTAGCGGGCGTACCCTCGCCAAGGATGCCAAGCATCTGTTCACGATCCTCGGAGCTGATGCCTATCCATTCACCGAGGAGAAACTCAGAGAAGCAGAGCGTCGGACCGAGGAAATGGCAAAGGGGTGGCCTGAGAAGATGAACCACGACCACCTCCATGAGCATGAGCTCGCCCTCGCTCGTTGCTCCTCGCTAGATTACTGCCATGCTTGCGAGGAGATGGGAAGTATCTGGCTCTATTCTTGTAACAAGTGCCGTTTCAGCTTGCATCCACAATGTGCATTGAAGGAGGACAAGGAAGATCGCCACAATGGCGAAAACCATGAGGCAGCAATGGACAAGGAAGGATATGTTTGTGATGGAGAGGTTTGTTACAAAATCTAATCTTCTATGTGAGTGAAATGCGTTGAGAGATGCACTGGTAGTTCTATCTATTTGAAGTTCATTTGATCTTGAACCTGATCTTATCATAAGAACATCAATGTCTGACTTTATTTGATTTGATTGAGTTCTAGCCAAATCCACGCATATCTGGGGATAATTTGGCGATTTGTGTCGCAGCTGCCTTTGTCGGCTGCGTTCAGGAAGCTACGTAGAAATTCTGCCCAATTAATTTTCACCTAACCATGATTAGATCATTTAAATGACGTCATTCTGATGACGTCTGAAAGGCTCTTTTTTCCTGAATAAAATGAGATCGAGCCGTAGTCGACTTCGATAATATTAAATTAAATTGGAGCTTTTTTCGTACTCACATGGAATTTTTAGAAATGCTTTTATAAAAATTTAAATTCATCAAAAAAAAATTCACAAAAATAAAATTATGGTTTTTATGGGAATTTTATGTACAAATTCAGATTTCATAAAATTAAAATTATTATTATTTATTCTATGGGTCGGTGCCAATCCTTAACAGCGAAGCACAATTAACGGAGAGACAACGGAGGCGTAACGTCCGTCTTCCATCCTCTATAAATGCCGGGAGTGAGCTCTCCCCAGAGATAACGCATCCACAGCAAGACTGAGGGTAAAGTCATCGAAATAAGAAAATGGCGGCAGAGGAGGTGGGAGACGTCGAATCGCTTCTCTCCGCCGACGAGAGGAACTTCCTCATCCGGAATAACGGCGACAGGGTTTGTTCCCTTTCACTACGCACTCTGATCTGTTGTATTTTATGAGGAATCTGTCTCTTTGAAATGATGTTGATTATGCATCTGATGTTTTGGCGATCGGAGAGTAAGATGTTGGTTGATTACTATAGAAAGTTGGGATCTTGTTCTTTGCATATCGATCACTCGAAGCTAAGCCTTGGTTTTGGGGATTTTGTTTGTTTCGAGAGATATGTTCGATGGGCTGAATTGATTGTCGGCGATTTTTACTAAGATGAGCTGAGGACTGGATTTTGGTTGAGGATAAGTAAATACTCTCTCGGCGTGAAAATTTTGACCTATGCTGGCAATCCTGTTTGATCTTAGATGAGAGATTTTACAGTAGCTTGTGGGAGTTGATGGAAAGGGAGGATACAGTTTGGTTACTTTTTTTTTACCTTCGTTAATTTAGAAGTGGAGGCAGTTGGGAATTCTTCGTTCCACTGTTAGGCTCTCAGAATTTCCTTTTAAGTGAAGTTTCATTCTGTCAGTTTCTCCTTTTGTCAAAATCTTTTGGCTTGATCTACCGTTCTGAATTGCATCCTGTGTAAGTTCAAGCGCTTCCATTGGCTGTCCATCCAGCCCATACAATATTTTGAGAATAAAGGAAAACTCAAAAATCCAAAGTGATTGGATACACAACTGCTCACATGTGTTTTTTATTTACTTATTTATTTTTGTGTTTGATTCATCCCTTGTCCATTAGTGGATTACATACTAATTATTGTAAACTGATTGTAGGGGTTTCTCATCATGCTAGAGATCCTACTATTTTGCATATCATACTTTTGCTAAATTAAGGTTCAATTTTTAGTGAAAGAATACATACATCCTTTATGACAAACAATTCACAAATTATCTATCCAAACTTTAGTGAGTAATTTATCAACAATCAACATGGAATGCACAAATCTTTTATTGACCACTTAGTAACAACTTGGGAGGTAGCTTATTACCAAAGTTAAATGAATAAGCTTTGAACGCAGGGAACACAGCTTGAGTGTTCTGTTTCGTGCAAACATCTTCTTCATTCTCGAACCATAGTCAGAATATCCATTCAATTCTCTTTCTACTTTATTTGCACTTCATAGCCAACGCCGTGCATGTTAACATGAGGGAGATCTGAACAGTTTTGAAAACGTGCGACTAATCAGCTATTTACTTGTTTAGGTGGCTATTGGTAATCTTCAAGGGAAAATGCTTGCTCTTTACTTCTCAGCCTCATGGTGTCCACCGTGCAGAGGGTTCACTCCTAAGCTGATTGAAGTGTATAATGAGCTCTCCTCACAGGATAATAACTTTGAAATTGTTTTTGTATCTGCTGATCATGATGAGGACTCCTTCAATGGGTACTTCTCAAAAATGCCATGGTTTGCGATCCCATTTTCTGACAAGAAGACGAGGGAAAAACTTGATGAGCTTTTCAAGGTCAGAGGCATACCCCACCTTGTCATCCTGGATGCCAATGGGAAGGTTCTTAATAGAGAAGGTGTTCAAGCTGTACGTGAATATGGTACAGAGGGGTATCCATTCACTGTCGAAAAGATCAGTAAATTGAGAGAGGAAGAGGAGAATGCAAAGAAGGATCAAACTCTTCGAAGTGTCTTAGTTTCATCTTCCCGTGACTACCTGATTGCAAACGATAGATCTAAGGTGATGCAAATGTTCCCATAGTTTTTTGAGATGTTTAAATTTATTGTTGACTAACACACTAAATGCCTCAACACATACTAAATGCTTAATCATTTGCGGCTATAATTAATGGTTTAGTTAATTTTACTGATAAATGCTGATTTAATGCAGGTTTCTGTTTCAAATCTCGAAGGAAAAATAGTGGCTTTGTACTTCTCAATCAATGCTTCAAGGTCTTGCGCTGAGTTCACTCCAATACTCACACAAATCTATAGGAAGCTCAAGGAAATTGGAGAGAGCTTTGAGGTTGTGCTAGTGCCCTTGGACGATGAGGAATCCTCTTATGATGGAGCTATAGAAAGCATGCCCTGGCTTGCTATTCCTTTCAAGGACAAAAGCTGCGAGAAGCTTTTGCGCTATTTTGAACTCCGGACAATCCCTACTGTCGTTTTGATTGGATCAGATGGGAAGACTATGAATGTTGATTTAACTGAGCTTATCGAAGAGCATGGATTTGAGGCATGGGAAGCATTCCCGTTTTCTCAGGAGAAGTTGTATAACTTGTCAGAGAAAGCAAAGGCCAAACTTGAGGCACAGACACTCGAGTCACTTCTTGTTTCGGGTGATCTGGACTATGTCATTGGAAAAGAAGGATTGAAGGTATTGAATTTTTTTGCTTAACATGTAAACAGCTTCTGCATCTTCCTAACTGAACCTTCCTTATCTTTTGCTGGAGTAGTTGACCCTGTGTGATAATTTTCTTCCATTAGGTTCCAATAAAAGAGCTTGTTGGGAAGACCATCCTCCTGTACTTCTCAGCGCATTGGTGTGGTCCATGCCGTGCTTTCCTCCCTACACTGATCGAAGCGTATCACAAGATCAAGAATGTGGACACTGATTTTGAGGTTATCTTCATCTCCAGCGACCGTGATCAGGATTCATTCGACAAATTCTTCTCAGGCATGCCATGGTTGGCACTACCTTTTGGTGACGAGAGGAAGAAATCTTTGAGCCGTAGATTCAAAATCCGTGGCATTCCTTCCCTGGTTGCCATAGGACCTACAGGACGAACACTTACCAATGAAGCCAGGAATTTGTTGATGATACATGGAGCTGATGCTTACCCATTCACCGAGGAGAAGATCAAACAGTTGGAGCATGCAATTGAGGAGATGGCAAAGGGGTGGCCTGAGAAGATAAAGCATGACCTCCATGACGAGCATGAGCTTGTCCTCACCCGTTGCAAGACGTATGGCTGTGATGGTTGTGAGGAGATGGGACAGAGTTGGTCCTACCGTTGCATAGAGTGCAATTTCGACCTGCACCCAAAATGTGCACTGGACAAAGAGAAGGAAAATGGTGAAGCACATGGCGAAGAGACGAAGGAAGGATATGTGTGTGATGGTGAGGTCTGCCGCAAAGCGTAATCTAATGTGCCTTGTTCATGTTGTAATAATAAGTGGGCTAGCTTAGAGCCCATGAAGCCTTGGATTGTAGACTATTTACTGTTTGGATGATGAAGCTTGTGCTTGGGTTTGCCTTGTAATAGGAGTGAGAATAATGCATTACTAAAAATGTTAATCTCAGTTAATTTCATTGACTATCCCTGGGTGATCGATTCGGTCCTACGAAAGTTTTCCATCGGCCATCAGGGTAAATCAAGAAATGCGCACACGCAGCAGTCAATCCAGATGCTCAGCATCCTTTCTTTAATTGCAATTGGTCTTATAATCATCTATGAGAAGGTAAATTGAGAAATTACAGTTGACTACTACGAAGGAGGATATTATATTGAAGAGCACTTTTAATTATTAGAATTTTAAAAGAATACTTTTTAAAAAATATATATATATATATACTTTTAATTATTAGAAATTTAAAAGAATATTTTTTAATATATATATATATATAATTATTATAATGTGTAAAAATAAATTAATTTAATCTGTTTAACATTTTTATGTCATTTTTTTTATGGCACCGCCGCATCCTGTGGCACCTCCGAAACCCTCGCCATGGTGATCCTTTCCGTCTTTAGTTCCTCTACGCTTCCCTTCTTCCGCCCCTCCCTAACTCCACCTCCATCTCTAACCCTATCTCGAACCCCAAACCTTCTCGGCTTCCGTCTTCAGCTCCGCCTCCCTTCGAGGCCGCTGGTCTCCTCCTCCCTTTCCCCTCCCTCCGCCTCCTCACTCCCACTGGGAGAGATCGTCGAGAGGGACTGGTCCTTCGTCGAAGACGATGCCACCAATTCCGACGAGCAGAGGGCCGACAAAGCCCGCCGCATCATCGCGGCCGCGGACTTCGAGACCGGTTCCAGGGTGCTCGCCGCGTTCCCGACTGCGAGCTTCGTCGACCGGTTGGTAGCGTCGGCGCCGTGCGAGCACATGGTGGCGATTCACGAGTCGCTCTTCGTGCTTGCGATGATCAAGGAGGGGCATGATCGGGTAAGATGTTGGCAAGGTGGGATCGACGTCGTACCAGAGAAGTTTTCCCCGTTTGATTCGGTGTTTGTTTGCTATTTCCCTGGGATGGGAGTTACCATCGAAACGCTGTTAGCCTCGGTTGCTGGCAAGTGCTCTCCAGGTTTGTTTCTTCTTCATTGCCTATATAAATTTTACCGGGCTTTAAATTTCGTTTTTTTATATCTCCAGGTCTGAAACTAGTTTTTTGATCTAGTTTTTTGATGTCTTACTGTATTTGTTGATTGAACTTCAGTGATACTTAAGGTATGCAATGAAAAGGGTCGGCTGGATTCTGTAAAGCCAATACCTTGAACTAAGACTGCCGATTGCTTGGTTAGTTACCATAGGCAAATGGGGATACAGCGAGTGTGCCAGGTAGCTCTGCTAGTAATACTACCCTTAGGAACTTAGGAGATGCTGCTAGAATCTTGGGTTTGAAACTGCCCTAATAAAAAAGGTGGAGGCTTAAGGGCTTCTCCCAATTTATCCCAAGAGAGAAGAAAAAAAAAAAGAAAGAAAAATCGTTGAGGATGCAACTACACAATTCATGATCTCTTCAAATGAGCTATTAATATTGCAAGCCCAACTAGTGGCCAAATGCATAAGCCCAAGCCAATAATAGCTTATTATCTTAATTCATAATGCTTGCTTGTTGGTATGCAATTCACCTAGTGATACTAAAATGAAGTCTTATAGTTACCCCCATTACATCCTCATCAAAATCATTTTTAATAAACAACATATCAAGTTCAATGATGGCTCCGCTATCACACAAGGAATCTTTTCCAACACTTCATCCAAATTAGATTTGCTCTCATAACCTATGTTGCTTCAACTCTGATGCAATTATTTGACATAGGTGTGAAATAATAATCGTAATTTGCATAGACAAAAGCATTGACTCAGGAACTTGTGGGACTCACTCATTGATGTAAAATGCTTAAGACCCAAGTTAATCAGCTAAAGTTCAAAGCTTTTTCATTAGCCCATAACTATTCATGTGAGATAAAGTGTTACAAGCTATTTCTCTTGTGATGTCAAGACCGTGTATTAGATTTGAATTCTAATGAAGATTATGTTATGTAATTGTCATCAAATCATTTTGCTATTCCCTGGCACAAGTCATTTACTAGGATGCTAATAAGAGAGACATGGGTGGTACTTGTTGAATTTCCAATATTGATTGTGATACTGCTACCCATGGTTTCAACATTGTTGGCTCGCCACCCATATCTTCCTTTCGAGCTCTCCTATTCATATTGCTTTAAACAGAGGAAGCCAAAGAACATGAGGTTGGGGAAGGATCTATCCTCTTAATCTCTTGAAGGTTCTCCCCTTGACTTTCCATTAGCAATGCAACATCCATGGGCTCAAATCCACAATTGTTTTGTAGACCTGCTTGCTTCAGTGTGAATGAACAAGAAAGTTTAGAGTTTTCTGTTAGGATCGGTGCGTTCGTTAGAGGGGGGTGAATATCATGCCATTGTGGAGATACGGACATCCTTTTGGACCCAACATTTTCTTCCTTCTACTTGGATGGCAACATCCAACTATGGTTCATGGAATGTATGACTGACCTAGAAACTCCATCTCAAGGGATCTTGCCGCTACAATCTGACCTTAAACTATGAGATGCTCAAAGATCTATCCAAATCAAATCTTTGAGCCGTATATTGAGAGAAACATGAGTTGTTACTCTTCCATTCAGGTACACATCCTCTGAGCCATTCTTCCATTTTCAACATAGAGAAGACAAAGTACAACAGGGTTGGGATTGACCTGCCCTCTTAAATCTCTAGATTATTCTCCCCTCCTGTCTTCAGTAGCAACACAACACCCAAATGTCTTCTAACAGTCTCATTTATTTGTCTCAAATGTCTTCTCATCTTGCAAAGATGTCTAAAGTAATGTGTTTGACCGTGTAAAAGTTGCAAATATAGAATTTTATCTTAGTGATAAATGAAACAAAACTGACGTGCTAACCTCTTTTTTCATGTTAATTTATATTGTACAGGTGCTAGAGTGGTTCTCAGCTTTGATCAGGGGAGGGAGGTCATTGAGCAAAAACATAAGCAGCAATTTCCTGATCTTGTTACTAATAACTTGCCCGATAGAATAAGCTTAGAACAAACAGCTAGAGAACATTTGTTCCAGATTGTAGAATTTGTTGATGAACCCACCTTTTATCTTGCTGTTTTGGAATTTCACCACTAAGCTCAATGGCATTTGTTTATGCCCTTGGCATGTCTCCCGTGTTGTTGTAGTGACCGACTGTTGTTTTATTCAATATGAAAAAAAAAATGTCATCTTGTTTTTTTTCACTTTGTTACATATATTTTACACCATAATTTATCCATTTTTCATTTCAGCCTCCTCTCCCTCATACTTTAAAATATTATATCTTTTATCTCTAAAAAAAAAAAGGACAGTCTGGTACATGAAGCTCCCGCCATACGGGGTCCGGAAAAAAGATCCATTGTACGCAAAAGATACCATGGATCTTTTGTCTCTATGATTTTTAAAATAGAAATAAGATACCCCTCTACTAACAGTAAGGAAGAAATTATTATTTCATCCACAAAAGAGTGATTCGTGAAGAATGACTGCTTTTGAAATATAATTGAATTAATTATGATGAAATAAATTTATTTAAATGGATAAGAATTTGTGATTAATTATAATTTTTCAATTTATCACGAGATCATTGTGTAAAATCGTTAAAGTATTGCACTTTTTGTTGAAAAGGAAAGAACTTTGACTAGAGACAATCAAAAGTCTGATTGACAGGACTTTATTGAAGGTTTTGATAAATTAGGTACAATGGTAATTTTCAAAACTGAAGGGCCTTGTTGCAGTATTTTGCTCATACTAAATAGCACTCTGAAACTACAAAGTTCTTTCATACGCAAAAGAGTCGTCCACCTCCTCAGATTCATCATCAGCTACCATTTCTTTTTTAAATAGCACTTTGAGGTAAGGAAGAAACTTTGGAAGCACAGGTAGATCTGCAAGATTCACACTCATTAGATCAAACGCGATACATGTCTTCTGCATGTCGGCCTCATCGAAGACTGGGATTTTCGGATATCTCTGGCTAAAATGAGTTAGGATAACACGGTATGCACCGGCCGATGTACCGACTCCGACAGCTTCCTTCGTTGTGCTATGGTTCCTGGCAATAGCTTCGTCTTCCATGCTGTCCTCAAATGTTGCCTGCAGTGTTAACCAAAGTAAAGTATGTAAGCATTAATCTGGTAGAATATGGCAAGGACAACTTTAATATGATACAGGATTTTCTGTATTCAGAAACCCAGCTAGATCATAACCAACTATGTTTAGTTTTAAGGATATTTAGTTCTACAAAGTTATCCTGTTAAAACAAATGCAATATCGATCGATATCCATGAGACTGGTTGCTAATGCACAAAGAAAAGAACAGCAGCATGCATTGCAAAACACAAACCTTACTACTGCATTTAGTTCACAGCATGGAATGGACCAGGAATAGATTATTCTTCTAAAATGAAATAATAGGATTAGAATAAGAATATTACTTGGTTCTTCGAATAGAATGGATATTCCATTCCTGTGTTTGATTTGCAGAAATTGTATAATAGACAAGAAATAATTTCTACATGACTAAAATACTCCTACAATTAAAATTTTGCCATGTGAAATTCTCATATCAGAATTAGTTAAGGAAGAATAAAAGGTAATTTCAATTCTACCAGAATTTGTGAAGCATCCAGTTCCTTTTGATGAGGAATATTAAAGCTATTCCATGAATGGAATAAATTTTTGCTGCATGCATAAGTTTACAACATATAGTTGAATATTTAGATAGATTACCGTTTTCTCTGAGAAGGAATAAAGAGCTGGACTACATTTTTCTAATACCCAAAGGCCTAATATTACTAATTAAGAACCTATTAACCAATACAAATGACTTAACAAACAGTTATGATAATCTTTTTTTAGTTGTGTAAAATAGATTAATCCGTGCACATGAGTATGATGAATATGACCTAGATTTTGCAAAATACATGTGTTGTTTCTAATAATTAATCTATAATTCTCAATGGCAATTGATTGTAAAACACAGCCACATGCCACGTGTATAGAATAAATATTTGGACAAGCTAACAGATTGTTGATATTATTTCATTTACAAAAGTTGAGGTATGTAATTATCAAAATTCTTAATATTGGCTAGAACATAAATCTTTAGGCAATATTTAGCGATTAGTTCTTCCATCTATAACCTTCTAACCATTGTATACATCAAATCAATTTTTTTAGTTTTGCAAGGTGAATGACTACTACAATTGACCAAGAAAGCAAGTAACAATGTAAACAAGATGGACTTGCAAAATCTCTGACCTCATGTATCAGTAGTGTTGCATCACGTGAAGCATCTACCAGTGCCTGACATGGTCTAGTATCACCTGAATATACTAGCTTCCATCCTGGAATAGTTTTCCCCATGATATTAAGCCTTTCTGCAGCCTTCAACACCACACCAAATGCCTGCGGACAGTGGACAACAGGGACGCTGTATAAGGCTTCCAGACCTGCTTCAGATAGAAGTTCCTTCAGTCCCATTAAAACTGGCAGCGCAGCAGCAGTGTCAACAGGACCACCAGGTCTCTTCCAATAGCTCTGCATTTTACTATTTGGAGCAAATAAACCAGATGCTACACTCTCTGCTACTGAACTCACTCTTTCAGGAGAGTGATCCTCACTAGAACCATGAGAAGTCTCAAAGATACTCATTGAAGACTCCAAAGTGTGTCTGCAATCCAAGAATTGCATATCAAGATCTTCAAGTCTAGAATACGCATCCAGAAATCTCTTCAATGGTCTTGGCCCAATCACAAGCATAGGCTTGTGGGCTACATCCTTTAATAGCTGACCCCTGAGTGCTAGTATTCTAGCCAAACCAGTATGATGGTCAGCATGGATATGGGATATCCATATGCATTTCAAACCTTTTATAGCATCATCAGCACCTTTTATGCCAAACCTGAATGCAAAATAAACTATGTCAAACTCAAAGTTCATGTACAGAAACATTAAATTGCAGGGATAAATTATGCGACATTTGAGAGCTACCTTCTTTTGAGTTGTGCAAGAGTTCCTTCTCCACAATCAAGAAGCAAACTTCCTTTTGAGAAAAGATTAACAAAAATAGAACTGACATTCCGGTACTTAGATGGTTGTGATGAACCAGTACCCAGGAGAACTATTTCCATGTCTTCCCTGTGTATATTTTCCAAGCAATGTGGAATATCATGATCATTTTTAGTATCATTCTTACATCTGTCATTCAAATCAGGAATATCCCCCTCAGATGGATCTCTCCTTTGCCTTTCCATGTGAACATTGTTAATTGAAGAACTTTCATTCAGCCATGGCTCTTCCACCATAGTACAATTGCTATCCTTTGGAGCATTAAGAACGTCAATTTTTGCAGGACTTGCCCAAAACTGGCTAATACTCTTAGAAATATCCACTACTTCAGGAGCTTCTGCAAGAAGTTGAGCAATAAATTCTTCATGATTGGATGCAGCTGGGATTGCAGATCTGTCCAAACCCAGGTGAGAGTATGGACGCAAATGGAACTGAGAAAAGAATTTAATATCATATGTGATACTCTTCCCATAACAAAATCCTGTCAGATCTAATTCAATGCAAAAATGTGAAATTTGCCTAATTCAATATCTTGAGCTGAAGCACCAAGTTTGCCTACTCTATAACCTCAACTGCTACATTTTACTAATTCTACAAGTGCCAAGCCTGCCTAAATTTAAGCCCAAAGGGAAAAATTACTGATTAAAAAAACATCATCATCAAGTCATGCAAGTTACAATTGCTTGGTATCAGCTACATGAATTTTATCCCACCATTAAAGTATTTAGAAGACATCTCTCTATTAATATTGAGATCAAACACTTTGTATTACACCACCTACCTAGAGCTTTCTTTGGTCTCCAATTTATCTCTTACACCTCCAACTGATCATACTCACCCAACTATAGAATTTATTGGTTGCCTAATTTTAAGTGAAAAATGCTAAATTTGCATGTCTCAACCAAAAGTGTCAAGTTTGCTGATTGTGTAAAGAATCATAAAGTTTTAGAACCAATAGTAAAGAACTTGACTGAGTAAGAGGGGGGTATACACGATAAGAATATTAGCCAAGAAAGAATTACCAAGAAAGAAAAAGCATTAAGAGGAAATCATATCAAGTTCTTCAACGAAAATGAACAGAAATTTGGTTGCACACAAATTTCTGACAACAAATAACAAATTTTCAATAGTTCTAGAATCAAAATGACTTGACAGCACTAAGCTAGGATTGCATGAAAATTGCTAGTCTCAAGGTGAGAGATCCACTTGGAAAAAAGGAGAGATCCTTAAGGAAGTCCACTTGTATAAAAGTGAATAGTAGAATCTGAAATCCTAGTTATGGAGGTTAGTGGCGGATGTAGGCACTGCAGAACCACTGTAAATATCCTAATGTTTGCATTATGATTATTTCTTTCTAGCATTTACATAACCAGGGTTATGAATTACCTAAATTGAACAAGATACTGCAACTCTTGTATCAATAATAGTATCTTGACACAGGTTGTTGAATTGCTAGCACTTGGTTAGATTAAATATACATGTTCCAAAAGTGCTTCAATCTGAGTAATTATAATTTCTTAGAACAAATTAAAATATTACTCGGAATATTAATTTAACAGAAAATTTCAACATGCACTTCCCAACAATTATCATTTTTTCCCATTCCTTATCAATACCCCCAAATTTTCCATTCCTTATCAATATGCCACCTGTTAATGTGTAATTAGATAAATGAGTTAATGGAAAAATTAAGGCATGCTCATGTGTTAAACACATGATCATTTTTGACAGGATTAGAGGGGTGAATTTTATTATATTTGAGAGGTATCCTAAGACAATCATCTTAAATAATATAATATCTATTCGATAAATAAAACCACTATTTGAGTGTACATTCTTTATGTATTTGATTTGATCTTAAATTCAATTACTGAAGTCCACAATACAATACATAACTAGTGGGTATCTCTACATATATAATTATGTATGTATTGAAATATTTTTTAGTCGATGAATTGATGAGACTGAACATCATTGATTCTGTAAGACTAGCATATGCTAAATTCTTTGATTTTACTAAGCAGCCAATCCTAACTGGCTGGAAATATTGAGATGTTAAGAGTTAACATATAGATGTTGATTAAAGGTAACTAGTTCATCGGAAATGATCTGTCATGAGACTTCATGTGGTTCTATACATGTTTATGAAGATCTCATTGCAGCTCGAGTGCAAATTTTCTTTGACATGAAATATTCAAGTCATGTTGGTCATGGAGACTTATACTTTGACATCTTAAACAAATGTCTCTACGGAGGTGTGGATCCGGGATGATTCGATATAAGTGAAAGTGTCCGAAGGTGATTGAGTAGCCAATAGAGGATTCATCACTCCAACCTCCCTTCCCTTCTAGTTTCTTTCTCTCTCACTATTCAGTATATTTCCCTCCCTCTCTTCACCCGTGTTTTTATCAGTATATGCAGAATGAGAAGCCACCAAAAAAAGTGGATTAGAATTGATAAAGATATGCATAGATGCAATATTGCATACCTTAAGCAGATTCTCAGCCAGAATGCTTCTACAAGGAGTT
>JBBMKF010443304.1:14777-30701 GCA_037834155.1 Curcuma caesia
AATTGATAAAGATATGCATAGATGCAATATTGCATACCTTAAGCAGATTCTCAGCCAGAATGCTTCTACAAGGAGTTGGAGAAAAATTCTGGTAAGAAAATCCAAGAACTCAATCTGAGCATACTGAAAGCAGTGATCAAAATAACTAGAGGATAATTTCTGCTAATGTGTTAAAAACAACCTGACAATGCCCACTAGACTGTAAACAGAGGTCATCAGTCTGATGACTAGACCAACATCCAGGAGCTGGAAAGAACCGAGGGCACAAGTAGTTAAGTTGTGATGAAATTCGTGAACTAGATTTCAAGATTGGAATTTCCATATTGCTCCTACAGAGAATAACAAATTACAAGTTAAAATAATACAATTTAGTAGACTATCCAGTTCGAGAACCATACAATTATCTAATAGAATACTCCATATACAACATATAACTACAAAATAGTTGTAGCATGAACAAGAATAGAGGTTTGGATAGTGGATCTGGTACCACATCAAATGTTTGTTACAAGTTTACACCGCCCTTATAAATAAGGCAATATCCTCATAGAATAAATGTAATACAGAATGTTAATTATGAATATAAGAACAAAACAAATATTTTCATACCATTTTGGCCAAGGAATTATTTCTTCTTGTCTTACTTCATTTCAATTCAAATTGACATGAAACAGAAAATGGAACATTTCATCTTCAATTGTTTCCTACAAAAGAGCAATGATCATTTACTCCACCCTCATCAACAACTACAAATTTAAATGGTATAAATGTGACTAAAGGCTGGAGGATGAATGATGTAGGGGTCACACATGAGGAGCCGAACTTCAACGCATCATAACTTTTGACTCAAGTATCAGAACGAAACACGGTCGGTTGCTAATCGAAGCTCTTTCAAAGACCTTTATTCGATACCGGATCAAATCCGTACCGATCCACTTTCAGCCCCATCCGACATCGCTTAGTGTTTCGTCCGCAGCTCGAACTTATTTTTACTATTTATAGTAATTTTTTATTTTTAGGGTTTTGTGGTATTTTTTATTTTTTCAAGTTAGGGTTTGGTTTACGGTCTATTTATATGCATGTTTAGCCATTCGGCCAGTTTGGATGATTGAATAAAATTTTTTATTTTTGGCAAAAATCCTAGAGGCGGTGTCGTCGCAACTTTCTATTCATTTTTCTCAATTTCTCAAACTTGTTCTCTTCACAATTCTCCTCCGATCTTCCGCCTCTAGAATAATCACTATTCTGTCCAGCGTCGATGAAGATGCTGACAGTGATAAACAAGAAGTAAGAAGAAGAAGAATTTTTCATGGCAAACTACTAGTCAAATATAATTTTTGCTCAAACAACACTCAATACCCTCCAAGTCTCCGCACAGAAAAACTTGTTCTTTTTTTATCACCCTCACATGTTGACTCCACCATCGCCAATGACTAACTATCCACACAATAATATTTCTTCTACATTGACATTAACCATATGGCTCCACTCTCCAACCTCTCTACTTCTATTTATGTAATAGAAGATTCCCTTGTTATTTTCTCTTTTAATAATAGGTTGGGTTTAATTTCAAATGACTTTAGTTTAGTTTGATTAGTTGGGTTAAATTTTAATAGGTTCCATAATTTTCTTTCTTTTTATCAAAATCATATAAAATGAGTCAACATAATTCTTTTAGATTCTCATTCATTTATATGATATGCATTAATTTACATCTGAATTGTATTTTAGCAAATGATAGTACAACGTCAATCATGAATCAGTCAAATCTAACAACTATGTCTCACATCAAGTCACTGCCATTTCCTGTGAACACACAAAGGGAAAGCTTAACTTTGTTGCACAAATCAAACAATGCAAATTTTAAGGATGCAAAATTCTATGGGTAAAGAAAATAAATAACCAGATAGTAAAATTCTTAAATGCTGATAGTTGTGAGATGGTATATAGGCCCATTGTTGGAGGGCAGAAGCATTGATCACACTTGCCATTTAGATGGACTGCATGAACAAAAAATGGATAATAAAACCTGAAACAATACTTTTGAGTTTAGACAATATCTTGAAGTAGGATTGCTTTTTGAAAAGCATATAATAGCACAATCAAAACATTTTTTTTAAAAAAAAAGCACTATTAAGACATCTTACATTTCATGCCCAGCCATGATGTGTTGTGCATTACCAAATCTTTTCATCCACTGTTGATAATTGGCACTTTTTGTCACAGAAGCTGGACCCAGGTGAATTACACAATTCACAATTTTGTTATTTACAGTTGACTGCTGGTCAAAATCCCTGTAGTAACAATTAAGAGAGTCTACAGAGAGTACTTCAAACAGATGAGAAGTTGTAGGGCAGTCAACAAGAAGTATAATCGGACCAGGGATCGATGGACCAAGAACATCACCAGGATGAACCTGCAAAAAGCCATTTAAGCAAACAAATTTATATTACATATAAAAAGAAAAGAACAATTATATAAAATCAAAATAAAGTGGCAGGAAAATATATTATTGATGGTTGCAGGAAGCCAATTGGTGGGGTCTATGGGGAAGTACATGTATCAAAATTAAAAAATATTTCAAACAAGGTAAAATCTAGTTGGTTTGATTTAGAGTTTGTAACAAATTCTAAAGTTATCAACCATAAAGTTGAGCTGATCTGACATGACTGAATTCCCAAGCTGCAGTTCACGGTATTTTGGTCCAGGCCGTAGTCCAAGTGCTGAAGCTTTTACAGGATCAAATTTGCCTTTAATTTCAGGCAGTTCACAAGCATAAATCACAGAGATGTCACCTGGCTTCAGTTTTGATCCTGGGTATTGAGAAATTCACACATAAAGATATCACTTCACTAAGGAAACTAAATACTGAATTCCCATACATGTCATACCACTAGAATAGCTTGGATTCAGGGTAATCGCAGATATGCGCACAACCTCATCATCAATTAAGGTAATGGGATCTCGAAACTTGTCAAACTCAGAGCTTGTCACCTTAGTTTCCTCTTTTAATTTTTCCCCAAAGCTATGTGCATGAACCACAGCAGCATTTGGTATGAATGAACGCATTGCATCAACTAAGTAATTAAGATCAGAGGATCCCCATATGTTGACCTGATACAAGATATAAATAGATGAAAATATCCTCCAAGGACAGAAAAGGTTGGAGAACTTACCCAAGAAGTACATGTTTCAGCTTAGTAGCCTAGATAAAAGAATAAAGAATTTGAAATGTAGAACTCACTGACATTCCTTCTTCTCCTATGCCAGCTAAAGTGAGCAGAAGACCTATCAATAGATAGCCAACAACAATTGTCAGTATTTCTGTTATCCTAAAGAAACATTTGTTCGGATTGATAATTGTAATATTCATAGGTTTCAGAAAAGGTTATTAATATCAACTAAACAAATATGAATACAGACCAACTCAACCAGATAAATTCCTGTGATCAAAATGATTGAAAATCAATTTAAAAACTACAAAATCATCTTTGAAAACGATTTTCTATATTTTAATTTGAAATAATTATATCACATCATTCCTAACAAATCCATCCTATTCATTTGATTGTATCAAATCATCCATCCTATTCTTTTGATTGTATCAAATCTCTTATATACATCCCACTAAAAACTTCATCTTACTGCCATTGGCTTTACATTCACATTATCACATCTACCTAGGCCAAGTCATTGAGGATCATAATTCAAAAGACACTCTTGTTCAGTGCCTGCCTCCACCTCTGCTGCAATGGTTGTCATCACTCTCAAGAAACCTCTCGGCTAGACACCCTAGCACAAGAGCTCAGTCTTCTGCTATCTCCACCTCCTCTGTTTTGCCTTGCATTGTTTGCGGAGCTTTCTTGATCTAAGCAATTGAATAGGTTTACAAAAATGAGCTGGAGAAGTGAAGCATCTTTCGCAGGAGAATAGGAAGTTGAAAGTACAAGAAGGTACTTGATTTTTATACAAACTGAAGGCAAATGCCTTCTATTTATATAAACATGATGATATGATTCTATTATTTACATGTGCAAAGACTTGAGCAAATGGCAGCAACTCAGATTCTTGTGGCCAACAAGAAGAAGCTTCAAAGATTAATATCTACTTGAGGATGGAAGTAGAGTTGGTCAAGAGCGTCTTGGTGGACAATTCCATCATCATCAAGTGGAGGAAACCAAGCTTGTGGACTACTAGGGTGTTCGTGCTTCCCTAGTGGTGTTAGGCACCGGTTAGACTTTGGTGAAGCCTTTCTTCGCCCAGCAATGCAATTTATGTTATTATTGTAAAACTAACTAGGATTGGCCTTTGGAGAGGGGGCTTAGAATGAAGTTTGGTCCTTCTGGGAGTAAGAGGCAAAGACAATAATCTGTGTGGATGGGTTGCTCTGTTGACTTTGAAAGTTAATCCTGTTCGTCTTCATCACAAGAACCACACCGAGCATCAATGACTTTTGATATTTGAAACTCATAATTTGCCTCCAAAACTTGCTCCCTCAATGATGAACAGACTAGCTTGACAACCATAATATGGAGCGTTTAGAGGAATGTCAGATGAGACAGATCAGTTGGTCCTTGATGATTTCCACCAACAGATTCTAAGGTGTGGTCCAACATAAATGAACATATCTCATTTTGATGTGATGCATTCAAGACTCAAATAATAGTAATGGAACCAATTTTGATTTTGGATTGGAACATTTTGGTAACGGTGCCCATCTATGTTGAATATAGTATACACCAGCATGGGTCAACTGTGCCAATGTGGTTCAATGGTAATTGAGGACAATAAAGAAAAGGAGGGGAGGTACAAGAGGAAAAAAAGGGGGGAACAAGAAGAAAGGGGGCCTTTTCTTAGAAAAATTGCTTGCTCATCCTCTACCATTAGGAACATGGAGCCTTCATGCCTCTACCAAGATCGATGTTGCATAGTCATCAAAGTCAAATGATGCTTCTAACATGGTGTTGCCATTCAGATGTTGTCTCGAGTCTCAGTGTGGGCTTAGGATGATATATCTAGCCCATCAAATGAGATTATGTATGCATTAAAGGTTTAGATGCAATGCAAATTTTATTGGAAGCAACAAATATAACTTAGAAGTTATTAGGGGCCCAGGTACATAAATAAATAGTGGCATGTAATGTTAGTTTTTTTATCTTTTTACATCTAGCAAAGACAAAAATACAAAAGATGCCATGTGCAGGAGTGCCAAGAAGATAGTGTTGCCTGGTTGCCAGCCACGATAACTTTAAATTATAAGCCCTTTCTCTATCATCTCAGACTCCTCTCTGCTAACATTCAATTAGCTTCCCAACAATTGATCATCTCAAAATAGGTCAATTCAACCAACCTTGCACATGTATTGATTGCTTCTTCCAATTACAGCATATTTTCCATTTGTTAAATATGGTTTCACAAACTTTTAATTTCTCTAACTAATTTTTTTGTGATGTCAGATTTCTTGGAAAAGATCAAATAAGCCGATCCTGGGAACTATATTCATCTTAATAGCAAACTGAAGACTGGTAATCTGTCAATTTAGTAATACTAATGTTTCTGAAAATGAAGATCAAATAACACACAAAGAGATAAAACTATACCTGGAAGTCCTCCTGCAGTTTCTGCGCAGACACGTGTGAAAAAAATATGATCTATCTGGGAAAAAGAGAAGAGAATCAAGATGGAAGGTTTGATTCTTAAACAAGTGAAATATTTGGATACGATATAAAAGTATTCTATTACTAAAATTTGCTGTTTCAAAATTTCTCAATTGACAACATAAAAAAATCAAATCAAATCAAACAGCAGAAATGCAAAGATGTTGAGATTGTGAGGGCAAAAAGGAAAATTATCTTCACTAAACAAATACAAGTTAGTTAAAGAAGGTTGAACCCCAAAAAAAAATTCATGGGCATTCATACCTTTGATAACTTTATCTTGTGCTCCGTACAGAACCTCTGCAATCCCTGATAACCAGAGATATCCCAATAAGGAGGGGATGGATCGCAATAAGAAAAATAAAAAGAAACAAACGTGCAGAAAGTCACAAGAATTTGGTCACGAACAATTTGTTCAATAAATAATTTCCCTTGGCATTAGAATAGAAACCAGAAGGTAATAGAATCACGAGCAAGATTACTAGGATAAGAGAAGAAACTGATAATAACCATATACACAAAATTGTGGAAGAACTTAAACATCCCAATTACGATTGAAAATAAGTGCCACATTGTTAATATGTAATAATAGAATCTGCTACAATTTCAGAAGTCGTAGTGTATAAATTGTTATATTGTAGAGCTTTAAAAGAAATACAAAAAATTATAGAACCTGCTAAGAAGAGCAAGACAAGCAAAATCACACCAATCACCGAGCATATCTATTTGAGATGATCTTTGTCATAACAAACATGCTTGAAACTACAGTGTCAATGTTCTCATTGTGGAACTTAACTAAACGCCTTAAAGTACAAGCTGACAACATCCATGCACTACTTATTTCTGCATTCTCAAAGACACCCTTTTCTTTGAAGAGAATTCACAGCATGTCAAACTCCACTAATATTCTTCGCTTTAAATTCAATTAAACGGTTAAGCCACATACTCCACCACTCGTGTGGACCCACATCAATTTCTTTTTCATTCTTGAGAACTGCATATTTATTAATTGTGTTTATCTTTCTCTTCCATCATTACGACCTGACCTAAGCACTTTACCATTTCATAAATCCCATAGTACTAGATAAGCCGTAAGAACTTTGATATTCTATCATTTAAGTCAAAATAATCATTCAGCAAATTCAAAGCCCAGACTTCTCTGCTACTTGCTATAGTTGCAGTCTGATTCTAGTCTTACTACCTGCTTCTTTCAACTATCATAAATTGAATGAGAAACATTATATGAGCAAGTTTTCAGTTATAAATTCCTTTTATCTTCTAAGTAGAAGTATCCTTTTTAATTATTATCATTATCATCCTTACCTGTTGTAATATCTCCCAAATTATTATTAACTTAAGGACTAGAAGCACAAATAGTACATTTAGGCTAATCATACCTCCCCAGCATTGAAGATAAACCTTTGTCTGTCAAAGAACAACAAGACTGACGGCGAAGTATCTTGTGTGTCCATGCCAGTTCCCAAGATCTATGATAAAAAGCACCACACAGATGCAACTAATTTCAGAAGAGTTGGCTATCAATAAAAAGAGAGAGTAAACAAACTTCCAATCATCAAAAGAGACTTAAAAGTAGCATGGATATACATTATATTTGTAAAATAATATATTGCATAGTTCCATACATGACTAAGTACACATTTTTATCTCTCAGGTTCAAAAGGCATATACAAGCAATATGCAGAAGACCCACTGCATAGTGCATATGCAATATGTGGAGGCATACGTAATCAATATTTTTAACAAATTATAGTGATGAAAATGAGAAACGTACATACAATGAAGTATATTTCTTTAACACATCCAATTCATACTACCAGATAGAAAATAATATTTCAATCACATGACACAAAACACACAAAATATACCAATCAATATTAATCTACAACATAATATCATATGTATGTAATTTATATATAATCAGCACCTAAAATGTTTATCACTTACAAAAGAATCATTAAAGCAAACACACACACAAGTTACAAGCCGTCAAATAGGGTATCATAGTGTTATAAGTTAAGATGGTTCAATGTAAATTGATTCAAATGGACCAAATACAAACTTTTTAACAACATGTATACTGCAATTGCAGCCACTATGCAGTCCCCTTCAAAATTCGGTTACACAACCGCATAAGTGGTCCAAAAGAGGGATTTAACCTAGAGTCAAAAGCGATAGTTTGAGAAGACCTAGCTGTGCATGGACAGGAAAAAGATATGAAAAAAAAAATGGATTTTTTACCTGAACGTAGCAAATTGTGTTAACAGGATTCAACTTCCGGACCTTCAGCTGAAGGTTCTTCGGTCTATCACTCTTGTCCCTCCCCTCCGCACGCCTCTTGTTAAACCCTAACGTTTCTTTCTCCTCCTCCATCTCCGGCGCTTTCCCCCGGTTTCTCTGTTCGCTTATCGTGCTCGCCCACCGCCTCTGGTTGAGAACTCCGCCGCTGCCTCGGCCACGTCCTCTCCCGGAGTTCCTTCTTCCAATGCCGCCACCAGCGCTACTTCTGCTTCTACCCTTGGAATCCGAACTGGAGAGGACAGGGAGAGGCAGATGTGACTTCTTCAGGAGCGGTTTGGGATTGGAGAAGAAGGACCTAGCAAAAGTGGAACCAAAGAAGGAAGGTTTGGGGAGAGGGAAGAGACGCTTGAAACTTGGAAGATGTAGCATTGCAGTCGGTTGCACCACCGAGCTCCTGTTTTAAGGAATTGGAATTTTTAGGGTTTTAAGAGCGTGAAGGCGGGGCATGCCTTTCTGGAAAGAGTCCACCAATCGGTGCCTGGTAAGAAAGGGATGGGTAATATGGTCATTTGGATCATGTGAAACAGAATCTATTGTTGCTCAAAAATAAATAAATAAATAAATACATACATTTTGCAAATAAATCGGCAATTTACATTTCAACATAAAATAATAATTCTATTTTTCTTTCTTTTCATGTTTTTTTAGGTAACTTAATGTTGGTCAACATAAAATAATTTTTTTTCACTTTTCTGTAATCCTCCTCTCTCCCCATCCCCTCTAGCTCTCCTCCATGTCTCCTAACGAAAAATCTCCATAAACCCTCTACTAACTTTGCATTTGCAATACACTATTAGCTGTGTTCTTTGATTTATATACAAGGGTCCCTGTAAAGCTACGTTTTAACTCATGTTTCATGTAATGATTTTAGCAATGAAAGAGGAAGCAAAAGAGAATTTATTTTCTATTTCGCATACCAAATAAAAGAGAAAAAAATATATGTAACATTACACAGATAAACATATCTTATACACGTAATTAAATCCTTAGTTTTATACTTGATGGTGTTTGTAGATATATTGGTCTATGCTGTGACATGCAGACAGGCTGAAGCAATCACACCGTTGTGGATGGTATTGAGCATGAGCTCTTTCTTCCATAGGGGCACCTGAGAAAGGCTGAAATGAGATTTGTCAAACCAAATGGTGAAATTTCACAAATACATTGCTTTTAACATCTACAATATCTTAGTTCAACATTGGCCTCTCGAGATCATTCAAGCCATAATCTAAACTCTAAAATCAAGTTGTCAGGTTGGTGCACATCACTGGAGCTGGCTTGACCACATTACAACCAGATACATAGCAAGTCATTCATATTCCGGAGGCACATTTGATATGAACAAAAACGTACTAATTTTGGAGCGCAAATGTATAATTCAGGGTCCTGGAGGGCCAATTGTGCCTATAACCAATATAACCAGCTTCATGACAAATTCAAAGAATCAACATCACCATAAAGGACCCACTTTTCTTGCCCATGAACAAGAATCTCCATTAAATGATCACCATTTGATATTGTAAGAACTAGAGCCATGATTATGCTTCCCCCAAAAGAGGCAGGTTAATCACCCAATTCATAGTTTCAAGTTCTTCCACATGTAAAAGCCTAGAAGGCGGCATGGGGGAACACATCCGGCCATCATTCTTGCTGCTCATATATTTGCATATAGGCCTCCGATAGAGCAACCATTTGAGGAAGAGTTTCAGTGACATGGAGATCCTGCATCTCATACCTGAGAGAAACAATTCACAGCAAGCCACGAGGTAAAACAAGCAAACACGATAACAGACTAAAATTCTCCACAACAAACGTACCATAGCTCTTCTGATTTACGCTGCACAAACACTCGGTAATATCCCTCTCCGGGTTTCCCATCATGAACAATGTTACCAATAAGATCATATTTTGAACGCAACTTCTTATCCTTTGGCGGAGGTAATGGAATGTAATCTTTCAACTCCAAATTCTTCACAGGGAAGTTAACTGAACAATAAAATTATCCACAATCATATATAGCTTTGGAAAAAGTAACATCTCAAACTGAAGGGGGTTAGCATACCAAGTGTAGGGTTCTTTTCAATGAAAAAGTTATTTCTTGTAAATCGGCGCATGTGAAGAATGAGATACTTTGGCAGCCGTGTGACCCTATATCTCATCCTAGCAATGCAAGGCCGGACAACCTCTGTGATGGTCTCACCATCAAACTTTTTCAATATATTGAATAGGGGAACCTACAAAAATCAAATGCCAAATTAGTTTTCATTTATTGACCAGCATAGCTATGTCAAAGCCAAAAGTCTTCCAGTCTCGCAACTGCCTGCAACAAGGTCCACTGTAACTGAATAGTGAAAACTCCATTTAAATTTCTGCAAGAACTCGTTGAACTAACAGTTCCAACGTAGAAATCAGAGGGTACCTATCCCAAATTAAAGTCTATAACAACTGTGTACCACATGTCCAATATCGACTAAAATTTGTAATGAATCAACAAGAGTTCAGTAGCTAAACTGGCCCAATAAGAGGAAGAGGGGAGGAGACAAACAAGGGAAAAGAACCAAAAAGGATTCACTTACTGACCAAGTCTAACATAAAATGAAATACTAGATCTAGGAAAAACATAAAACTTAATAGACTTGCCATAAAGATTACTCAGTCTTGTACAAAAGCTCTAGGTTCCAAAAGAATGGAAGCCAGCAGAACAAATTAAAGACATGTGGAATAACTTGCTGATTATAACTGTTATACTTGGAAGTAGCAAAAATATACATGAATGCATAGAAAAGCTGCTGTAGAAAAAAATATATTAATTGCAACATTTCAATGACCCACATTGCTAATTAGAATATTGCTCCAGAAGATATTTTCACTCCTCAAAATACAGAATTAAGTTTCATAGTTAGAAGGTCTGCCACCTTGGCTATAAGTTGCAATCACTGATATGAATATAGAAGATTCTCAGATATAGGCATAGAGGATTGATACCTGAGGGATAATGTTTTTCTCCATCGCGTCCTTAAACAGGGGAGGTGGCGGAAGATCAAGGCCAAGCATTAGGAATGACACTTTTGATGTTTCCCTAACAATATTGTCATCTGATACTCCACCTTCCATAACACTATTTTTATTTTTCTCATCTTCATTATCTAGTTTATCGACAAGAGATTTCTTTGGGATCTCTTTTACAACCTCCAATTCACCCTGCAACGCTAAGTAACCAACATCAAAAACAGGAGTCAAACACACAAATGATTAACAGTGTGGACAGAAAATACCTGGAAGCAGTCATAGATGATGCTCCGATCCTTTTTCTTTGAGTGTCTAAGTTGTGCATGCAGTGTATTCAATAGCCAGGACATAAATTCAACAGGATCTGATTGAACACCTATTTGGAAGCGCTTGTTACTAGCCTTCATGACTGCCTGAAGAAATTCATGGGGGCTGACCTGAAAAGGAATGATCAATATGGATTGCTGGCTCCGACCAAAGCAATAAGATAAAGAAACAAGTCGATCAGAAACTAACCTGTCCCTTAAAGTTCCTTGCATGCCAAATTTTTCGTGTAAGTTCTCCAAAGCGATGAACAAGTGGAGATTTGCTGTGCTGGTAGTTTTCAGGGATTAGGAAAAAGTTCCTCAGGGGAGTCACTCTCATCAAGGACTGAATTGTGACGTTGACAAAATCAGTGTCCTTAATGTTGTTGAGACCCACCTAATAACAAGGGGGAAAATTCGCAAGTTCGTGACAGCAAACATAATAATTCTCAAGAAAAGAGAATAATTGAACAGCAGCAGAGTCAATATTACAACATTATTTTTCCATGGAATTTATACATCATCCAGCAAAAGAAACCTAGTAATTAGCACGTATGATAGTCATTGTCAATCAAGAAAATAAAACCCCAGAATTCCCTCATGGTGACAAACAAGCTAGACATATATTTATTGACTAACTCTATTGTAGACTCTTTGAGTTTATATATTCCATTCAACTCAAAAGGTATCAGGAGACTAGCAGATCTATTACATACTTAAAAACATATTTTTGGAAAAGCTGTATAAGCAGCAGGTGGAACATACCATTCCAGGGAGATAGTTAGAACCATCCAGTGCTCTTGACCATTGTCTGTTTTCATCCAGATGCAGAACTTGTTCCCTAGAAAACCTGAATAAAACACAGTATGAAGTTGGTCCGAGTAAAAAAGCTTTCATCCTGAATGAGAAAAAGACAAAACTGATGAAACAATATAATCAAGTTATCATAAGTATAAAACAAATCAGAGAACTACGAAGAAATACATTTGAATGCTTTGGTTATACAAATCATATTCTGTTTTGTCAAATTAATAGCAATTCTTGGCCAGTGGCACATTGTCCAGTTCAGCCTTTCCTAAGCTAACATTGGTATCTATTGCTTCTGAAATCTCTTGGTTATGTTTCAAAGCATTCCCAATGGACATAAAAAAAAAGTGTATGAATTGCCAATTTACCTTGGGAAAAAACTTATCTGGGAGGATTATCCTCTCATGGGAAGTCCTGTTTCATGTGGATTACATTTCTCATTCTCGTGTTAACTACAAGAACGAAGAACACTTTGCCAAGGTGACCAGATGTCCAATGGGCCTTTTGCCTAACCATAATATAAGCCATAACATACATATTATGTTCCCAGAAAAATTGTTCTCACACTACTAACTGCTATTTTCAGTCATCATAAAACCAAGAAAAAATGGCACATTCACAGAAAAAGACCAACCTATAAGGAAAAGGAACAAGGAGAAGGTGTTTCCTCTCCGTTAGTTAGTCATATATACTTCTACCTTGAGTGTTCTGGTTCCAACTCCAGTATATGAAAACTATAGTGTAACTACTTACTCGAACAATACTGAAAGATGAGGTATGACGATCATACTGAAATAAATAAAGATTAAGTATGTTGAACATACTTTGTATTGTTACAACTTACATCAGAGGAAGAGTAGATAATACCACATTACCTTGGATTTAGAACATGCCGAATATCATCTAGTGATGGATCGTTAATTTCATATCCATCAGGAAGGCAGAAAACTTTCTCAGTTTGGAGATTGATGTATACATGGTGACCTGCTTCAAGACTGTGTGTATATGCATGAGAGTTCAAGCCTCGTCCTTGATAGTACTTTCCACAAACCAAGCAGGCATACACATTTAAGTTTGAGAGAGAGATGGAACAAAACTTCTCAAAGTCAAAGTCCAAAACCTGCAATAAGTAAATAACAAAGATTAAAAGAGTGCAATAAAGAAAAGGAATCTCCATGAGTCTTCTCTTCTCTCCTATTTGATCCATCCATGGATAGCAGATTTGGGCTCAACTTAATTCCTTATATCCTTCTTCTTTTACTTGATGGCTAGTCTTGTTTTTATTTTTTCTTTCCTCTATCTTCTCTCATTATGCAAACTCTATTAGTAAGTCTAAATAAATCAAGGTAAAAAAAAAACAATGGTCTGGTGCTTCTTTATCCACTCCTGAAGGCCTTGGCCCATGAATGTCTGAACAAGGAAAAGACAAAAGATAGATAACATAAGCCAAAATTTGATCAAAAATATGTTTGACATTGTTGCTTTATTCTAGTCTCTTTGCCTCAAAAATTAAGACCCTCTAGCCTGGCAAGGGGAGTTGTTTGCTAATGAAGGATGTATATAAACTTGACTGGTCAACTATAATTAAATTTGGATTTAGTTGAGTCTAGAAACTTAAATTTTTCCTAATTAAATTAATTTGATAAAGGATATATACAATAAGGTATCTACAAGCGCAAGAGCTATTGAGTGTCTCAAACAATTTTCTTATAAGCTCACATCAGGAGTTTGCTCTTAGTTTAAGTTAGTCCTAATTGAACTTACCCACCATAGTCAAGATAATCACCTTTGGTGCACGTTATTTGCAGATAAAATATGTTTAATTGATGAGTGTAAATATATTAAATTTGAAACTTGAACTGTGGAGAAAATTCTAAAGATTAAATGTTTTAAGTTACATATAACAAAATTAAAATTTTGGAATATCTTTCATTGATAAGAAAATAATCAAGGGGATAGCTAAGATGGATGGGCATAACTTTATGTAATAAGAGATTTAGGCGCATTTGACAAGAAGATGTTAATGAAGACGCCATTAATAGTATATAGAATAAGGTTGAAATGATGAGGAGCTTATACAATCTTGTGTGATTTTTTTGTGCCCCTTAGGCTAACACACGAAATCAAACTTAACAAAGTTGGGAGTTGGATTGTTAAAAAGAAACATAATTTCATATAACAAAGATGAGAATGCTAAGATATATGTTTGGAGTTGTAGTTCCAGTAGATAATATAATGAGAAAAATAGGTTGAGATGATATGGATGTGTGCAAAGGCAACCATTTAGAAAAGATTTGGAATCAATTCGAGTGGAAGGTCTAAAGATAAAAAGATGTCAAAGAAAACATTAGTTCAATTGAAGGATAAAAATTAGTTAAATCCAAATTGTTGGAACAAACATGGCTCGCTCAATGATGATGATGATGGTGATGAATTAAGCCAGACATGTTAATGGCCAGTTTCTTATTTCTGCAGGTTCTTATCGTCAACAACAAATAAAGATGAGAAAATTGAATCATCCAAAAGCCACTTATAGACATAGTGATTAATGAAGAATTATGTTAACAATCACTCATCTCCTTACGTATCACAAGATAGCTGGCATTCTTAAGTTATTGTTGATAACTTTCTATTGCACTAAAGGAGGAAAGCTTATCGAATCTACATCCCTAGTTGATTGCGAACTCAAGAAAGTCAGTCTCTATAGTCATTTTTTATGAAATAACAAAATTCCATTGTGTATCTGCACTGGTCTTCCATCACAAACTTAGAAGAAGAGCTAGACCCAAAAGAAAATGATTCGTATTCAAATCCGAGAAGGCCAACCCAGTTTCATCCCTCTGAACTCAAATGCACAATCTGTTTTTGGATTTTAATCTAGTCACTCTAGAGTAAAAAAGTTTTGTAGCTCTATAAACATATAACGAATGTGCAAAATGTGATCTATAGAAGAACCAGCCGAAACATAACCTGGCGATTGACTGTATCGAGATAGGGACAGTCCCTCCGACGCTCCACCTGACGCTGACGTCTCGCCGGTTCTATAAACCGACTACCATCCTTCTGATGCTCCTCTTCCTCTTCGTCTTCTCCTCCGCTCCATACTACTCGACCACCTCCGTTCTTATTAATCACACTGCGACCGTTCCCCGGATCATATCCTCCATTATCCCGACCATTCCACTTCTCTCTCCTGGCCATGACCTCCTCGCTGTCGATGTCCTTATAGACAGCGAGGCCGGGGAGAGCCCCGCCGTTTCCTTCTTCGTCCTCTCCATCTTGGATCCGCTGCCTCTTGATAGCCTCCGCCTTATCGTTGAACTCTTCTTCTCGCAATTTCCTCTTCCCCGGAGCGTCCATGGGCGTCGGAATAAGCCCTAGCGTCGCTTCCCGAAGGCTTTAGATAAATTCAACGGGAAGATCATCAAAGAGTCGGCTGGTTTATTATCGTAAGAAAATAAGTGAATAAATTCAACGGCTATAGACACAATTCGATAAACTTAATCCGATTCGACCTTTGATACAATCCATAATAGGATCCGATAACCTGTATCAGTATGAAATAAGATTATAGAGACGAAATCCGTAATAGGATCCGATAACTTGATCCGGCAGATGCAATCTGAAATCAATTAAACCACCAAATCTATTATCTATGAGACTTTTTAAATGGTCCCCCGGTCCCCGGGGCAATGGTGCAACGGTAGGACATCTGGGTTGTAACTTAGGGACCCGTGCGCGGTTCGATCCCCAGCTACGGCGTATTTGCAGGAATTTTCCTCCAAATAGAGAACGCAATCAAAGGATGCTGGGCATCTGGATTGGCC